>JASANE010018400.1:0-15033 GCA_030248225.1 Trileptium ribeirensis | reverse complement strand
TTAAAAAAAACCACCATAAAACACTTATTTGTTGTTGAACAGCGTTATCCTTTGTTAGGAAAATCAAGCAAGAGAGCCCATGCCCAACTCTAGGGGGCCCAAGTATAATTCATGCAATGCCGGTCGTGATATACTAAGCCTAGGTCTTAGTCTTACGTTAAGCTGAGATTCCTATATTAGCCACGTACTAAGCCTAAGCCTAAAAGTCTGGGGGCTGCTGAACCGCGAATGTGAGCTGTTCATTTTTCTAATGTTATAACGGCCGACCCCTAGAGTTGACATGGGTCAGGAATAGTAGGCATATATGTGCCAAAGCTATTGTTTGTTCCATTCCGACATCAAAACTTGACACCATCTTCATTAATAAACAACCTTGCCAGCCGTATTTGACGCACCGGACAGCGATATACTGCTAGAATCACCGCTCGAATGCAGGAGGATCAATTCATCGAGTCCATAATGTGAATCTTATATTCAAATATCGCCAAGTCAACTTTTGAAATCAACGCGTAGTTTACTCCTTTAATCGAGAAAGATTATTCCACGGTTGTTTTTGACCGGTTGGCAATGATTGTTTAGTGATTTCAAATTCAATTCAGTGACTATTTATATTGACATGACCTGTGCCATATATTAAAAAACATGCAATTGGCACTAGGTGACAATCCGGGTTATTATGCCGAAGCATTGTGTGTAGGCTGGCCATGATGATTGCCCTTTACACCACCCATCATCTTATATATTAACGCTCGTATTTCGCTATAGTACGTTATCCGTTCATGTTCACAAAAATAGCCATTCCTTTACTTGTAGTTTTACCCCTGGGCACCATGATTTTTGAACAGTTGAATAGCCAAACTCATTTTAGACAATTCCAAATGTTTTGAAACTATTACCCATTGTTGGCACGGCCTGGAGTTGATGACATTTTGTAATCGGCAAAAAATAATAAGTTTTCGTGACACTATCGGCCGATACCTTTAAGACTTTTCGCTTGCTACGGATAGAAAATTTCAAGAACATGGAGACTCAAACGAGTTAGATGAATTTCGTAGGTCTTTGTCGGGTCAAAGTCGACAAGCAATTTAGAAAACGACGGTTCGTCGTCAAGTTTTATCTGAAATTCGAAAATCTAAAAATACAAATTAAAATAAATTAAATGGACTATTTATTTATCTGGCTTCTTATCAAACGTGTTAGAATAGTGAAAATTATATGAATTTGCCTTATGTAGCATACGACAGTTCGTCATAGATTTTTATCTGAAATTCGAAAGTCTAAAAATACGAAATTAAAATAAATTAAATGGACTATTATTTATCTGGCTTCTTAACAAACGTGTTAGAATGATGAAAATTATATGAATTTTTCTTATGTTTTGTACGACGGTTCGTTATCAAGTTCTGTCTGAAATTCGACAGTATTAAATACTAAACTAAACTAAGTTGAATAGACTATTGCATCGTCGGGATTGTTAACAATTGTTTAAAATAATTAAAAGTCATATTAACGCCATACTTTTAGCAAACCTAAGGTAATTTTTGGGGACAAAAATTTATCTAAATTTGGGAAATCTAA
Source organism: Trileptium ribeirensis (assembly GCA_030248225.1). Classification (NCBI taxonomy): domain Eukaryota; kingdom Metazoa; phylum Nematoda; class Enoplea; order Enoplida; family Thoracostomopsidae; genus Trileptium; species Trileptium ribeirensis. The sequence continues at coordinate 13,455 of JASANE010018400.1, read as the reverse complement.
ATTCTAAATTTATCTAAAAATTTAGGGTATCAAAACTATGAAATATTGATATTTTAAAATAGCAATATGTTTTAATATCTTAGTTTGAAATTATAGAAAATGTCGGATTAGTCAAATAAAATTAGCTTTGTTTAAATTCAAAGAAATATCGTACAAGTTTTTTTTTTAATTTCATTGAAATAGTTGGAAATACTCAAACAATTTAATCTCCCAGTTTGCGTTTAAATTATTTATAATGTCAAAAGTTATACTGCGTTAAAACAGTAGCAAAATACGGAAAGATTAAAAAGGATAAAAACGATTTGTCTAGTATATGCTTCACTTTAGAACTGAATGATGGTTATAAAATTTGTGCCATAAAACTGGAAAACACAGGGTCATGATTGCACGGAAAGATTAAAAAGGATAAAAACGATTTGTCTAGTATATGCTTCACTTTAGAACTGAATGATGGTTATAAAATTTGTGCCATAAAACTGGAAAACACAAGGTCATGATTGCACGGAAAGATTAAAAAGGATAAAAACGATTTGTCTAGGATATGCTTCACTTTAGAACTGAATGATGGTTATAAAATTTGTGCCATAAAACTGGAAAACACAGGGTCATGATTGCACCTGCAAATTTACTGGGTCCATGCAATGTTTTAGTGCCCATAAATTTTCAAATTACTGAGTAATATTGGAGCCTATTACGACCAACACACAAAAAATAGTGGGGCATCGAATTTAGCAGCGACGGCGAATTTACAAATTTATCGGCTATACGTAGCGCCGACAAAATTTATGGAATTTTTTATCCTGTCGTTCAGTTTTAAAGTAGATGATCTATAAAGCATGGCATAAACCCAGCTACTGTTCATTGGCTAATGGTGGGTAAACTATCCAACGCTTTGGCTATCTTTGAGGCCAACCTACATATGACAGAATATCAATACACTCGCTTCGTGTCCCGGTATTCAATCAATATCAAATATTTTAGAAAGTTTACAATGTAACACCCGAAGTGTACGAATGACCAAATCTAACGTGTTTGTTTTTGTTTTTTAAGTAATATTAACAAATGAATTCATGTTTCTCAGTAGATATAGAACTTATAAGATCCCATTACGCAAAATGTTACATTTTTTCGTAAATGTTCTGTTCATAGTTTAGTTTAATAATGATAAAAATACTTATAATCTTTGAGATAAAAACAGGGTGTAGGTTTCAAAATTTCCTGGTTGAAATGAATCAGGGTCGCAAAAATAGTTCAGTCATACACGAAAGGGAAAATATTTAAATTTTGATTACATGCCAGTGTCGAGGGTTTCGTTTTACACAAATTAAGCTTGGCTAAATGTAGAAGATATAAAGTTGTTTAAAATAGATAATTAAAATAGTGTTCAACTCGCTCACTTTGACATAGTGATCCAATCGTTCAAGCAATATATCGAACACTCTTTCACACTCTAACGGCAAATATCGAACGTTATCCACTTCGCACTAAAATTTAGTTAAGTTAGTATACAGATAGTTAAGTCAGTGTCCGATCAGTTAGCTCACTTTGACATAGTGACCCAATCGTTAAAGCAATATATCGAACACTTTTTCACACTGTAACGGGAAATATCGAACGTTATCCACTTCGCACTAAAATTTAGTTAAGTTAGTATACAGATAGTTAAGTCAGTGTCCGATCAGTGAGCTCACTTTGACATAGTGACCCAATCGTTAAAGCAATATATCGAACACTTTTTCACACTGTAACGGGAAATATCGAACGTTATCCACTTCGCACTAAAATTTAGTTAAGTTAGTATACAGATAGTTAAGTCAGTGTCCGATCAGTGAGCTCACTTTGACATAGTGACCCAATCGTTAAAGCAATATATCGAACACTTTTTCACACTGTAACGGGAAATATCGAACGTTATCCACTTCGCACTAAAATTTAGTTAAGTTAGTATACAGATAGTTAATTCAGTGTCCGATCAGTGAGCTCACTTTGACATAGTGACCCAATCGTTAAAGCAATATATCGAACACTTTTTCACACTGTAACGGGAAATATCGAACGTTATCCACTTCGCACTAAAATTTAGTTAAGTTAGTATACAGATAGTTAAGTCAGTGTCCGATCAGTGAGCTCACTTTGACTTAGTGACCCAATCGTTAAAGCAATATAAAGAACACTTTTTCACACTGTAACGGGAAATATCGAACGTTATCCACTTCGCACTAAAATTTAGTTAAGTTAGTATACAGATAGTTAAGTCAGTGTCCGATCAGTGAGCTCACTTTGACTTAGTGACCCAATCGTTAAAGCAATATATCGAACACTTTTTCACACTGTAACGGGAAATATCGAACGTTATCCACTTCGCACTAAAATTTAGTTAAGTTAGTATACAGATAGTTAAGTCAGTGTCCGATCAGTGAGCTCACTTTGACATAGTGACCCAATCGTTAAAGCAATATATCGAACACTTTTTCACACTGTAACGGGAAATATCGAACGTTATCCACTTCGCACTAAAATTTAGTTAAGTTAGTATACAGATAGTTAAGTCAGTGTCCGATCAGTGAGCTCACTTTGACTTAGTGACCCAATCGTTAAAGCAATATATCGAACACTTTTTCACACTGTAACGGGAAATATCGAACGTAATCCACTTCGCACAAAAATATAGTTAAGATAGTATACAGAAAGTTAATTCAGACTCCGATCAGAGAGCTCACTATGACATAGTGTCACAAACGTTCAAGAAATATCTCGAACACTTTTTCACACTGTAACGGGAAATATCGAACGTTATCCACTTCGCACTAAAATTTAGTTAATTTAGTATACAGATAGTTAAGTCAGTGTAAGATCCAGTGAGCTCACTTAGACATGAGTGACCCAATCGTTCAAGCAATATATCGAACACTTTTCACACTGTAACGGGAAATATCGAACGTTATCCACTTCGCACTAAAATTTAGTTAAGTTAGTATACAGATAGTTAGGTCGGTGTTCGATCAGTGGCTCACTTTGACATAGTGACCCAATCGTTAAAGCAATATATCGAACACTTTTTCACACTGTAACGGGAAATATGGAACGTTATCCACTTGGCACTAGAATTTAGTTAAGTTAGTATACAGATAGTTAAGTCAGTGTCCGATCAGTGAGCTCACTTTGACATAGTGACCCAATCGTTAAAGCAATATATCGAACACTTTTTCACACTGTAACGGGAAATATCGAACGTTATCCACTTCGCACTAAAATTTAGTTAAGTTATGTATACAGATGGTTAAGTCAGTGTCCGATCAGTGCGAGCTCACTTTGACATAGTGACCCAATCGTTAAAGCAATATATCGAACACTTTTTCACACTGGAACGGGAAATATCGAACGTTATCCACTTCGCACTAAAATTTAGTTAAGTTAGTATACAGATAGTTAAGTCAGTGTCCGATCAGTGAGCTCACTTTGACTTAGTGACCCAATCGTTAAAGCAATATATCGAACACTTTTTCACACTGTAACGGGAAATATCGAACGTTATCCACTTCGCACTAAAATTTAGTTAAGTTAGTATACAGATAGTTAAGTCAGTGTCCGATCAGTGAGCTCACTTTGACTTAGTGACCCAATCGTTAAAGCAATATATCGAACACTTTTTCACACTGTAACGGGAAATATCGAACGTTATCCACTTCGCACTAAAATTTAGTTAAGTTAGTATACAGATAGTTAAGTCAGTGTCCGATCAGTGAGCTCACTTTGACATAGTGACCCAATCGTTAAAGCAATATATCGAACACTTTTTCACACTGTAACGGGAAATATCGAACGTTATCCACTTCGCACTAAAATTTAGTTAAGTTAGTATACAGATAGTTAAGTCAGTGTCCGATCAGTGAGCTCACTTTGACTTAGTGACCCAATCGTTAAAGCAATATATCGAACACTTTTTCACACTGTAACGGGAAATATCGAACGTTATCCACTTCGCACTAAAATTTAGTTAAGTTAGTATACAGATAGTTAAGTCAGTGTCCGATCAGTGAGCTCACTTTGACATAGTGACCCAATCGTTCAAGCAATATATCGAACACTTTTTCACACTGTAACGGGAGATGACGGAAGTTTTCTATTTGTCGCTTAAATTAAAACATTCTGGTGCTAAAGCTTGCAACCTGTTTATATTAGTGTAATTGCACTTGAGCCCTAACAAAAGATGAATTATATTTTGACATTTAGAAAAATTTAAAATCATACATACTCGAGGTCCGACTATTTGGGGAACAGTTGGCGAGTTTGTGGGGGCGGCGGGATGGTATGACTTGGTACTTCCCTTGGGTTAGCCGAATGATGGTGTAATAGGCGCCTTCGACATTGCCCAGTATTGTTGAAGCAGCTGCCAGGGCATATGATTCGGTGCCTCAGGGGAAACCGACCCTAATCACCCCTTCTCCTATTGGCATGTATGACATAGATATACACTATTTGCCACCTAATTTTTGGATCGGTAAGAATTTATGGTGGGAATAATATGACACTTCTTACCATCACCGCCTTGGAAACACCGCGAACCATTTTGACCCTAGCTTGGGGTCGAGGGTGGTAACCGTCCCACTCCCTTTCCTCTTTTTTGGAGGTTGTTCAAAACCAGTGTTGTGATGCAGACGCTGTTGTCTGCACCATGTCTCAATTCTATCAGGTTTTTACAGCCGAATATTGTCAGCCTCGCCATCGATAGTGCAATCAGTTGTATTCGAGAAATATTAGAGTCAATTTCGACAATGGTTGCGCTTAAAACAGTTAGGGAGTGAGACAAAATTTCATTTTCGAGAAGGTTCCACCCCAAAACTTAGACATATCATGGTCACCTCCAGAAACGTGGCGGATTACCCTTCTCTCAAAACCGGGTGGCGTAGGTAACAAATAGAACGTGTCATGCTCACCGTGTATATATGGTGATGGAAAAAAGTAGTCATAAATTTAAATAGCTAGTTTCACTAAAGGAGACCCCCAGTTTGTTGTTAAATCGAGATCATAATGAATTTTGGTAAACAGACCTCAAACTATTCTTAAATCGAGACCTTGCTTCCAGATTGGTCTCCCGATTTGGAAAATTGCTTCAATATTCGACTTTAAACCACCTGATTATGATAGTGCGTCAAAATTAGAGAGCCCACCAACGAATGAAAAAGATTAACAAAATGGATCGCTAGAGAATTTAATAGAAATCCTTTAGAACTCGAGAAAAGTATAAAAAAATCCGCTCAGCATCTCAATATTAATTACATGTGATCGTAATCGATTTAATTTAGAAAGCTAGATTTCAGTTCATATTAATGAAAATTGGTTATTCCTAAAGGCGCATTATATTTTCGCATAGGCTATCGTTAAGGAACGGGAAATAGTTCATGCAGCGTATCTCAAACCCTCCAAATTATATTGTCACAGTTGAAAACCATAAATAAAATATAAATAAGGTGTATGGTTTGACTGAGCTTTGAAAATTGTTTTAGTCTATACACTTGGCTTTTAAAGATTGAGAAGTTCGATGGTTTGATTTTTACTGTTTTCATGAAATTTCATATATAATAATCTGCGTTCGAGGGATTTTGAGTCTTAGTAAATTGAAGTGTTTGAATAAGTTGTTCATGCTCGCTGCAACTCAGCTTTTGCAGAGTTGCTCAATACGTTTATTGCATTTTAGCTCTTGTTACTACGGCTAGTTTAGACTCAGTACGCACTGGTCTATTATAGAACACAGTTGTTTACTTTCCCAGTTGTGCAAAAACAGTTGGACTAACTTGGAAGCTGACTTCTCTGGTCCCACCGCCAGTTCGGACTCTATCTTTACTAATAGTCGTCCTAAGACAATTGACCGCTTAGTCTCTGTCTTAACCCTTTCATGCCGGCTAGGTCCAAATAGACCTAACGCACATTGCGAGTAGTTGCGTTTGTTGAGTTTGTCGTATAGCGTACGTTTGAACGTGCGTTGTTATTTGTTCACGTTGTGAGGTTCCTTAAGGAACCGAGCAAAAGCTCCCCGATAGCTCAGTGGTCTGCTTACACAAGTTTCAGCCTTACGTTCCGAGTTCGATCCCGGTCGGGGCTTGAGTTTGTCGAACATTGCACGATACACAAATTTATTCCGACATGAAAGGGTTACATAAAAATTAGCCCATCGCATAATTAACTTGCATCAGCAACACTCAACTCTTGAAAACTCAACTACCAGCTGGCACTCTGTGCTTGATGGTGAGGCGATGTGTGGTATATATATTGTCACGATAACGTTCTGACAGGGTATATCAGGCGTGTAACTATATTATCATATAATCGACAACCATGTCATTTCATCAAACATCGCAGTGAAGGCGAATATTGTTGGGACAACTCTACATGTGGAAAATCGTATCGTATCTGTAACCACATTCACATGCATTATCACATTAATTCTTTCATGCATGTATTAATGTGCATTTTGCATGACTTTGGACAAATTTTGAAGCAAGAGTACATTGAACCTGGATTTTTTGGCTGCGTTTCTGGCATATTAATCATTAAACTACTTAGGGCGGTTCCTCGGTTTCTCAACGAACCTTGCAAACAGCAAACTCGGTTAGCTCATCGCTTTAAAATGTCCCCTGTTAGAAACAACTGAATGAATGGCTGAAGGTCCCGTGTCGTCTGTAGTTTCAGAAATTAGAATTAGAAACAACTGAATGAATAGCTGAAGGGCCCGTGTCGTCTGTAGTTTCAGAAATAGAACTAGAAACAACTGAATGAATGGCTGAAGGTCCCGTGTCGTCTGTAGTTTCAGAAATTAGAATTAGAAACAGCTGAATGAATAGCTGAAGGTCCCGTGTCGTCTGTAGTTTCAGAAATAGAACTAGAAACAACTGAATGAATGGCTGAAGGTCCCGTGTCGTCTGTAGTTTCAGAAATTAGAATTAGAAACAACTGAATGAATGGCCGAAGGTCCCGTGTCGTCTGTAGTTTCAGAAATTAGTGCCATCAAAAACCATCAATCACCTGAAATATTGCAGATAACTTTATGCCTTAAAAATCTTCCGAATACACCTGCTGATATATTTAATATGCACTTAGCTACTTGATGGGCTAATTTTTACATCGACTTGATAAAAATGATAGTAGTGATTCCAAAGTTGGAATTAGAGCATGTTGATCGGTCCGCCTCGTCCGCGGCTGTACCCTTCATGCGCAGTGGCAGTTTTGTTGCCGAGCGCGTAACGCCTGGAGCAGTCGGGATTCTTTAACGGTCCCAGTTCTGTTAATATTTTAGCCAATTTTGCGTTGAGTGCTTATCACAAAAAATATTTGATTACAATCGTGTAATCAGTGTAATGTAGAAATCAGGTTTTAATTTTGAGAAAACAATTATACTGATATGTACAGTTACCCTAGCTTTGTCTACCAGGGTTTGTAATGTTTTGGTAGCCGCTTAATAAGGTGTGTGGTAGGGCTGAGAAAAATTGATGCTGAGAGGGAATTTCGATAGGACCATCGGTATTACACCTTTAGTTTAGCCATAACCCAAAGCGATGGAAAAGTACAACTTGGGAACTATGTTTGATATGAAATATATATTACTATAATTTATGTGCTTTTTACTATAAAACTGTCGGATTAATAACGGTGTGTTTTCTCAAGTTTAGTGGACCCAAACGCAACGGTAGTTGTAAATAAAAGAAGTTTTTAGCATATAATGCTGACAAACCGACCAAAAAGTGGAGATTTTGTATCTTTTACTTCGTCACACAACATACTAAGCGCCTGGGTCAGCGAATTTCCAACAACCATAAAAATTGTTGAAGTTTAATGATAATTGGACAAACGAGAGACGAGAATAACAAGCAAACAACAAACAGAATGTTCATGCCTAGCTATGTAAAACATTGCCATTACACTTCTCGCCACAAGATTATAGCCCAGAAACGATCAAAAATTAGTTAGGACCGTCTGCGTCGCAAACTTGAAAGCTCGGATATAGCCAAAAGTAGTAAAAAGTACAATCACATAATCATATTCTTGCGAAAAAAATTGCAAAATATCTTATACTTCTTTTATATAAGGCGATGGATTTGGCACTAAAATTTCGTATTTTTTCCGAATTTACAGTACTAAAGGCACAACGATCATGGGGGAAACATATTTCATGTTTTAACATTTTTAATGGAATAAGCAACTAACCATATAATAATGAAGATGGAATGGACATCCGAACGGAACAGTTCCGGTTTGGCAAATCGACACTGTGAAGTTCTCGCCGTGTTCTTGCCTATTGTCGGTTTCTCCCGAGATCAAAATTCGTGTTTTTTCTTTAAATTCCCCAAGCCAGACAAGGCACTACAAATACTTTATTAGCGAGTTTAAATATTAGTACAACCAAAATGATAAAAAAATAGAAAATTATTGCTCCGTAAGTAGTGTACAAAAATGAATTTTATGATTAGGCTTTGCTTTGAAACAGAGCCATCATTAATATATTTTAAGGTCTAAAGCATATGAAAGTTTTTTTCAGAATCAAACCCTGTAATTTTATTAGGCTTTGCTTTGAAACAGAGCCATCATTAATATATTTTAAGGTCTAAAGCGTATGAAAGTTTTTTCAGAATCAAACCCTGTAATTTTATTAGGCTTTGCTTTGAAACAGAGCCATCATTAATATATTTTAAGGTCTAAAGCGTATGAAAGTTTTTTCAGAATCAAACCCTGTAATTTTATTAGGCTTTGCTTTGAAACAGAGCCATCATTAATATATTTTAAGGTCTAAAGCGTATGAAAGTTTTTTTTCAGAATCAAACCCTGTAATTTTATTAACGAATAATTATGAAGTTTTGGCGGACAATGACGTTCCTGCTATTTAATAATACAATTATAATCTAATAAACAGAAACAGTTTGGGTTCAATTATTATAATTGGCTCCTGAAAGATGTCGGTTTTTAATATTCTTAGCGCTGAACATTTACAAAGCAGAATAGTTGAGCGCATTTTAGAAAACGAATTTTTTGTACCATTATAAGCGTGTTTAAAACACTCAGTTTTTGATCCAAATGCTAATTATGATAAGTAATAGCTATAACATAGCTAATCGCACAGTCAAATATTTTTACGCACAGTTGTGACCAGTTCCTACGAGTGCGGTAGCACGAGTTTAAACGAGTTGATATGCGAGGAAAAATTTGAATGTTCGGTTGGCTTTGTTACAACTGACTTACCTGCAATATAGCTAAACGTACATTTATGTATTTGGTTGCACGGATTTATTACATATGCTATGTTACAAGTAATGTTGGGCGCAGCATTACTTTATCATCAAGATATATCAAGCATTACTTTAGCATCAAAGATTTATACGCGTGGATTGTGATGAGTTCAAACGAGTGCGAAGCACGAGTTTGAGCGAGTTACCGTACGCACAAAACTTTGACGCACAGCTGTCTGTGCGACAGGTGACTTGTAACATAGTCTACGTTGTGGTCAAAGATTTGTATGCTGGTTTTCCGCATATAGACTATGTTACAAGCGTCGTTATATTTAGTTGGCTGTTTTGTTTTCATCCTTCGGCTCAAGTAACACTGAGGGGTGAAAATATGCATGAAAAATGCAGGCCATGCCGTTCTCGATGTACTAAGCCTGCATTAGTCTTATCCTAAGCTAAGGTCCTTATATAAGTCATACACTCAGCCTAAACCGCCGGCGCATCCCCTAAGCTGTTCCTTTTTCTAACGTTATAACGTACCGCCCCTCAGGGTTACTTGGACCATTATAATTTCAAACGGTGTAGTAGATTTCAGTAACAACACACCAGCAGATTTCTCTACCTAAACCGAGTCGAACGGTTCCCAACATGACCATATTCCATATCCAAAGGAAAACTGGGACCATAAAAAATCGAAAAAAATTAGGAATGTGGGTAAAATGAGTATTTTCTGAACCAATGAGCTGAATCGAGTGATCCGAAAAGAAGCTCTGTATCTTCATAACTGACCAAATTCGTGCTGGGAGATATAGGAAAAGAACCTTTTGACTTTTTTTAAAGGAAATTTGGAAATCCATTGTATAAAGATGCTGCGATGACACTATTGAATTATATCAACCTCACTAAATATTATATGTTTGCGGTACTAGTTCATTTAAAGCGAGTTTCGGAATGTCGGTAGTTGCTTTTTGCAACTAATGACAACCAGTATAACAATTTTCAACATTTTATACAACACTTTTTACAAGCAATACAATTGCTGGAAGCAATGAGAATCCCACTGTAATTTGTGCCAAGTGGGTCGATACATTAAAGAGTAAACGAAATTTAAACTTTACAAAAATTTTAATTGTATCATGCAAACAATACCAAGTTATGAGTCTTTAGCAACATACACAAATGGTCCAAAATTTTGTGATTTTAACACTAATACTGTCTCATAAAAGGTTTATGCGGTTTATATCATTACTAAAAGTAAGTTTATATGTACAATCGACACTATGAAAACATTAACTCATTAAATTTTCCCCTTACAATGTTACAGGCGATAATAGTTCGAACTCGTTGTTGCCTGGAAAATGGGAATTGTTCAACGCTTGGTTGTCAACGGAAGAAATTGAGGCATTTGATTTTACCTATATTTTCACCACTATGATCACATTCAGTGGTAAGAATTGAGCATCTTCTGTCAATCCATTTCTGAGTTACAGATATCGCGAAATAACCTGCCTTTTAGTACTTTATATCGCAGCTGTTAAACAGGATAACTTATCATACAGAAAAAAGTGGATAAAATTATTCAGTAATAATGACAAACGATATTTTGCTAAATTTTTGTTCTTTCGTTAATATTATCCGTCAGTGATCACTCGTCGCAATTAATTTGACATTGTTCGGTAAAGCTAACATGCACAAGTTCCTTATTGCCGTAAAACCCAAAAAGAAGTCTATTTTTATTATTGGATTTATAATGTCTGCATGCACCTAGGGCAAACACCCAAAGGTAATTTATTTTTCTATCCGTTGCCAAGATTAAAAATATGATTTGTTGAGAAGAGCATGACACTCATCGAAAACACCGTAAAAACGAGTCGAGCATGACGCGACACCTTTAATAAATCTTACCTCCTGGTTCTGTGGGTTACCCGCTCACTTTTGAGGGAGGGGAGTCATGGTATCATAGGCAAATTTTTTCCGACTCCCTTATTTTTCTGGGGGCTATAACGACCCCCTCAAAATTAGGGGTTCGAGGAAAAACCCTTTTCAAACGATCTACCCAAAACTGGGGACGTTGAAAGAAATTTTTGTCCACAGTATAATGATCCCAAAAAATAAGACAGGTAACATCCCTAGAACCAGAGGAGTAATGTCGAGAATGATCACGTCATGCTCGACCTGTTTATATGCTTCTTTCGAAGAGATTCATATTCTTCTGAAGATAATATCATAAACTGTCGATAGAACCTAGAGCGCATTAGGGAAGAGTATGACACTTCCCTGCACTCATGTGTTAACCTGTGTTTGATGACGCGCGCGTTTTCGGCCTGACCCCCACCCATTTTCGGAGGGGGAGGGGTAGCTCGAACCCCCCAACATTTGGGGGTCGGTCTATAAACAGCCGCCAATAAACCGACCCCCCCAGTTTTTGGGGTGGGTCTGGACCGTCTCCCCCCAGAAATTGGGGGTCCAACCCACCCCAAAAAAACCTGAGGGGGGTTATCTAGACCCCCCAGAAACTGAGGGGGTCAGGCTGAAAACCCCCGTATCATCAAACACGGGTTAACATGTGAGTGCAGGGAAATGTCATGCTCTTCCCTAATGCACTCTGGATAGAACCTAATTAAAAGCATTAACCATGGTTAAAATGGTCAAACTGAACTTAAACAAACAATCTACTCATTTTTAATAAGCCGATTCAGCACCGACGATCTGGTACGAATTCTTGATCTCAAAGAATTGAAAATAAATATTGAATTCAATTATCGATTGAAAGAAATTGAAAGAATTCACTTATGAATTGCTTCATAGAATTTAATATAGTACACTTGTACATCCAGTGTAATTGCACAAAGTTTGACATTGTTCGTTCACAAACTGTGGAAATGTTCTGTTTTTAGATATGGAGCCTAACATTTTAAGCTAATTCGTACAAGATTTGTACGATAATAGGTTTCAATCAGCTCCGATGTTCTTGCATATAATCCAGCTAACGTAACCATTTTCAATTACGAAGAATTATTTACTGCACTGAGGATAATTTTCTGAGCAATTATATTTTAATGTTTACGAAGATTAGAGCAGAGCTCGTGGTGCCTAAACTACAAGTTAAAAAAAGGCGAACTGTGTAGGTGCGCCGCGTGAAAATGATGCTTTTGTAAATTTTTGCATATATAATAGACCTGTAAGTATCAGTAAAATAATTTTACAGATGTCTTTTTATACCTATCATCGTCAGAAATTAGGTAAATTTCGAAATTCGAAAGTAAGGCGAAACTTTAAGTTAAGAAGCGTAATAGGTTTCTTGAAGTTTTTTAATAAAAAAGATTTTTAAATTATATTTAAAATATAATTTATCTCATTTTGGTTATATATAAACTGGATTTTGGGTATTTTTAAAGGAAGGTAAAAGGCTCAAGTGAATATGATGGAACGAGACGACGATGACTTACTGACAAATAAAGTGGACAAATAAAGGACGTGACCCACACTCTTGGCCCCTACAGTAAAGACGTGACCCACACCCTTGCTCCTATAATAACGACGTGACCCACACCCTTGACCTTTACAATAAAGACGTCAACCACACCATTACCCTTGAGTAAAGATGTGACCCACACCCATGCCCCCTACATTAAATACGTTACCCACACCTGTCTTAAAATATGATTTAACATTTATTATATTCGTTGTCATCATGTTTCAATCCGTCGCTCTCGCTGATATTATTTATCTGCAGACGCATTCAAGCGGCCTGTGTACAACCAGCGAAAATAAAAAACATCTTTCGTGTGTTGTGTATTTTACTATTTCGGTGGCAAAGCGATTTGACGAAGAACAATGGTTATGTTAATGAGCGAACGTTTTGGTAGCTGTTTCAAGTTCAATTAATCATGTTTTGCTACTCTTGCTCAGTTTGCTGTACTTACAAAACATTGGACAATGTGGACTGTACTTCTGCACCGTTTCATATGTTGACACTTCGTTGAATGTTTACTTCATCAGCATTTTGCTTCAGCAACATCTATGTATAACCGAATTTATGTATCCAATGATATAACAAATGACATTGCTCTATTGCGCTTGTACCAATGAACAGTTCTACATAACTCTGCGTCTAGTAAATTATAATGCATTCAACAACATCAACATATTTGTGTGCTTATCGCATAACGTCAACAATCTGCAGTCGTCAGTCATGAGCTGCAACCACTTCGTCTCGTCCGTCTCCATCGGGTGGCGG
>JASANE010018399.1:0-53824 GCA_030248225.1 Trileptium ribeirensis | reverse complement strand
ATAGACTTCGAAGATCATCTGAGCAATTTCTCGCAAAATTTAATGAGTTCGGTGAACAGTTGTGTAAACAACAAACAGGCTGGGCTACTAATGTAGACTCAGCCCTATTCGAGTTGCATCTTGCATTGCAATGTATCAGCCAATCTATCGAGCACCTACAGCAGCAAATGTTCCCAATCTCTGCACTCTCTGTAGAGGAGATTACTGAAGCTCTAAATTCCTAAAAACTCTGCACTATACGTCAAGTTCCTATTCTCAAATCGAGCACAAATATTCTTTCGGTTGTTTATATTATACTGGGTCTTTGACCTTCGGTATACTATTGGGTAAAAATCTTTTCGGCTGTGTCATACAAATCTTGTCATGGCATTCTTCGTTATAAACTTAGCCAGCGTACTATTCGTATTCTTACTAGGGCATCCTATACTTTCTTACCGACTTATCAACTCTGATATTTCTAATCTGTTGTATATTTCACTTCCGGTGGTTATGTCCTATTGTGTAAAGTCATTAAAGTATCACATGCAATCTAATCCCCACACTTCTTTGAGGGGTGAGGAATGCAGTGATTCATTTTATAATAATTACAATATATAATTCAATATATTTATATTTTCAATAATGTACTGTGGAAATGTCTACCGATGTGAGTGCTGGAAACCAGCGCATATTTTGAAAGTTGAAACTATTTTGTTGACGGTACGACGGCACATGTTTGGCTTAACAGAACGTTTTGATTTCGATTGAATGGGGTATTGTATTCGACCGTGGTATGGTACCGACGTCGTAGCTTAATGCCTGAATGATCGATATATATAGTTGGTTGCTATTCATATTGGATGGAAGTTTTTGGAAGTATATAAAGTGGACTTAATCTTAAAAAGGGTGGCTTTTTGACGAACACGCGTGATGCAACGAAACTAACGATACGATGCGCTAGTTTTGGGATGTAGGAATTATTCGGTGATACAACTTATTTTTGGCTTAAGAGTGATTCTGATTGTTTTCCGAATTTTGTGCAGTAAGTACATTTTAAACATTTTGGTACTAGTTCGTTCCAGACCCCAGTGTTACAATATTTAAGTGCAGATCCATTAAATTTCGGCACGTCTAAAATCGTACATACAATTTTCTGTAGTCATACTATCAGATAGGCCAAGAGCGATAGCAAATTTGTGCAAAAAAATAGTGTTGTGATCAGAACTAGATAAAGGATCACTAACTTGAACATTTAAAGTGCTTAGAACAGATGAAGTAAGAACAAGATCCAGTATGTTATTTTCGCGAGTTGGACTAGATACGGGTTGAGTAAAGCTGTTTTCTAGAATGCAGTTAAGAAAGGCCAAATAGATAGGCGAAATAAGTGATGTATAGCTAGTCCAATTAATAAGAGGGAGATTAAAATCACCAATGACAGTTACGGGGTGAATGCACTGAGACAAAGAATATATTGCACGCGTTAGGTGCTCCATATAAGGTAGACTTATATCTGGAGCTCGGTAAGCGCATATCAATCCTTGCTTCTGAGATGTTAAAATATCGATTGCCACAATCTCAAAATCGTTGAAATCATCAGATAAAATCACAGGTATGCATGGGATTACAGACTTAATAAAAACAGCAGCCCCACCTCTTCTACCAGCTGAACGATCCCTTCTTTAGACATTGCATCTAGCGCCCGTTAGTAGTTTAATGGGGTATGAATTACATAGCCAAATTTCGGTGATCTCAACAACGTCAAAATTATGGCAATCGAGATAGGTTTGAAAATAATCGGCCTTTTTACACAAACTGCGCGCATTTATCAAACAGCACTGATAGTGATTGCTCTTTGGGACTGTTCTCCCATTTAGTTTACCGAATCAGAATTGGGTACCAATATCTATCTAGTTTACCACCCCGCAGCAAACCATCAGCAGAAAGTTGACAATCTGAAAACGGAACCAGTTTATCATTGACGATTGCATATTGAATTTTGTTTCAGTGCGGTCCACTGAATTTAACAAATCCCTCAGCTTTCTTAGCTTACCAAGACGCACTCTTTCCTCGTGACCCAATGATTTGCGAATGTACACCGTAGCAAATTGAAGCATAAGTGTCAGTTTTTTGCTTCATACAGAACTGATCACGCTACGCTGGCCGCTGGGAAAACAACCTTTAACAATCTGGGTTTTAGTGTAGGATTATCAGAAAGAGGAATTTGTCGTCCCATTATGTAAAAACTTTATATTGTTACTGATATGTCCAACTGAGTGGCATCACTCGAGTCGTTTCCGCGTTCAGGCAGCCCTGTCACAATGATACATCTAGACATATGCTCTTCAGATGCTGATTTTATGTCACGCACTGTTGTCGCAGTGTTCGAGGTCCCTGTGGCTGCAACCGCCGCGTAGCTAGTGGAATCGCTTGCTGTTGACTGTGTAGCACTGGCGCTAACTTGGAAACTAAGGCAGTTGTCAGCGAAGAAACAAGATGGTCGACTTTTTCGTCGATGGCAGTAAGTCGGGCAGAGTCGACCGTGACCGGTAAGGTGTCCTTTACATCACAAGCTGAACAAACAAAGTGTAAGCAGCCGTTCAGTTTGACAAAGTCATATTCCTTGGCACACCAACAAAGGCAAACCGCATGAGTCCAGCACAGGCACCGTTCGCATTGCGCCGCCGATTGTTCGTTGGTGACGTTTGCTTTGCACATCAGGCATAACGATGTCGCACAATTGGGATTTAAGGCAGCACCATTGGGCAGGGAGACTGGCGCAGGGGCGTCGCCATTGAAGACTTTTTGCGAGGTGGCGCCATGTTCTCACCAGGAAATTTTGAAAATGGCTAATATGTGAATTTTTTGGTTAAATATTTTCATAAATTAGCTAAGTATTTTTCAAACAACTCTTTATGGAAAAATTACAAAATTGAATTGATTATTTACCTTATTTGTATATTAAGTTATAATATTAATATTATATTACCACTCGTTTTACCTATTAGCTACTTTACGCTTAAAAGCTTTATTTTAGTTTAATCAGTCTTGATCCGGATGTTGTGTATAATAGGCGCTTACTGCTCCAATATGTTTTATTGATTATAACTTCAAACCATTTTATCTTCTTGGAGTGGATTACTTAGCTAATCGACGGAGTTAATATCCACGTGTCTCATGCGGCGTTGTCTATATTTGTCGGGCTGTTACCAGGAAGTGATTGAGCCGAGCGAGGCGAAGCCGAGCGAAGCATTTTCATTTTCTGTCGTGGAGTAAAAAGGTCGATGTCCATCCGTTCGTTCGTTCGGTCCGACGGATCTCAAGAACCACTGAACCGATTTTAAAAACTTTTTTGTTTGAAAGCCTATCATGTCAGAGTGTGCACCTGATATTTGGGATTAAAAAGTTTGAGTGGTTAATTAGTAATTAGCTAATTAGTTAAGCTTATGCAGCTAAAATAGAGAATTTTGCAATATTTGTGTTATTTATTGAAATAGAATCCTTTCGATCAAACCATTATATATAGGACTTTGGGTCGAAGAATTCAAATATAATATTTTTACCAATGATAAAGCCCTATGCCCTATGCAATGTAGTTACAAGAACATAAAATTGCGTACATTCGTAATGCGACAGCCCAAGCTCCGCTCACAAATGTAGTTCCACTACCGACTAGTAATAGTTTTATAGGAAGGCTTTTGGAGTCTTGGCTTAATTTTTTGAGGCTTACCAACGGTGGTTATGACAAAGAACGCAAAAAGAATTGCGTGAAAGGCTTATATCGAATTCATGGTTTTCCCTATTGCTCGAATTGTACTTCTAGCTTAATGAATGAAGTTGTTAGTGCTAAACTTTACACACAAGTAACTTAATTATAATTAGTTAATATGCGTAGTAATAATAAATTCCCAAATAAAAAAACTAGGAGCTGAACTGGTTATAAGCGTCGTAATAACAGAGACTAGTCAAAATAGCTTATAAATTCGGCCGTTACGTGTTGAGTGAGTAATACTCGGGTCAGAGTGCATGTGGGCTTGTGGTTAGTAGTGCGGCTTTCTGGGTCAGCAGCTGTACGGGCGGCTCAGCAAGAAGCGCTATTCTTGAGAAGACAGGGCGAGTAAGGGGAGCGGCATCGAATCACCCCATCGAGCACCAATTTATCTCAAATTGTTTGATAAGCCAGTTGTACGCAGGCGTGTCTATTGAGAAAAGTTTGACTGAATAGTAGTAGACCGCTACTACACAGTTGTATTTAACGTAGGTCGTCAGCCAGTCGGGGGCGGCTTGTATAATATAACCGGCAAGTATTAGCTTAAATCTAATGTCTAGGTTGAGGTAGTCAATTAACCCTGCAGTCGGTTAGCCATTCAGGAGTCGGTTGTAGCAACTCACAAGAGCAGTATTAGATTACCAGCTAACCTAAATATAACCGACGATCGCTCAAACCGTTAACCGCTAAATAAGGAACGTATTAGTGTAATCTAACAACTTAGGCTAAGGTATTCATGTACTCGTACGGTTACCAGCCAGTTGGTGGTAGTCGTGCCAACCTCATGAGAGGAGCAATAAAACAGTACGTATATAACTTAAATAAAAAAGTATCAGAAACCGGGACTATTGAGCAACGAGTGATCGAGTTACCGAATTATAGCAAACGCTAAAGTAGAAACGGAGCAAAAGTTACCGGTGGAATCTTACGCAAAATAGCTTATACGGGTACTAAAGTATTGTGCCGCGAACTAAACTACGGGTGCTAATTATTGTATGCCTTAACATTTTACCATACTTTGTAATAAAATATTCTTGCCAAGGGTTTGGTGCCTATTGTCTAAATCTGGGGCGACTAGAGCTGCACCGCGCCGCAACGCAAAATATAGCACACGAACGCCGATTGTAAAAGTAGAAGCTCGAGCCAACGTACTTCCTACCGGCATACTACTGGCCACAGCTCGAACCATGCATCTTCAGGTGACGAATCCCGTCTCCATTTTAATACTGATAGCCGTCATAACAAAATACCCACTAACGCCTACACCACTGGAAGTCATAAAATATAACAATTGTTACGCAATCGAGAACTCGTCAATCTAGGCTCTTAGTATTTATATGTGCTTATAAGGTGTTTAACCCCAAGGAATCGGACTCGATAAAGCAAATGCACCCGTTCACGGTCCGCACTGCGGAAAGGCGAGTGCAAAATCTTTGGAATTATGATCGAAATTACAAAAATTGTAAGGGGGACACGGTTAGTCTTACGAAGAGAAATTACAAAAGCGGCAGATGATTTTTAATTTCCCCCTCTGGCCTACTCTCCACGTTAATCATCAGCCAAGCATCACTAGACCACATGCTTCCCCCAAAGACAACGTACAATTTACCAATACCTGCTCTAGGTCCGGGGTCCAAGGGGAGAGGGCCTGGGGCATCGTAAGCGAGGTTCAGCTTGGGCCTTCAATCAGCCGGCGGGATGGGGGGTTGCACCAGGCCACCCGTCAGAGGCTCGAGGAGTGGCGCATCACGCCGAAGTGGATCAATATCTACTACCTGTATGACCTCATATGGTAACCCACTACCCATATGAGCGCGAATAATTTATATTAAATATTTAAATTACAAATAATGCACATATTTACTGCACTGTACGTATTATTCTACTGTCATAGCCTGTCGGAACTCTGGACGAAAACAACTACTCGTTCTGTTTACAAAACCTTAAATCCTAACAGAGATTGGCCATATCAATTTTAGGATTGCAAAAGGGTATAATGTTACAGGCTATCCAACAGCATATTTCGTTTAATAACTCTGCTTCTGTATATCTGTATTAAGCCAAATATCTCTTCTTCATTTACTTGTTCTAAACTAGGAAATTAAGTACGTAGCTGTTGTATCCAAGGGTCGGAGCGTATTTAAGCACAAGGACTCGAGAGTAGTGAAGAGATTTATTTGAAAACAAGTAGAGTTATGAACAAATAGACGGAAATGCACAATCGGTACACTCGGTACTCACGGTATACTGATTACCACTGCTGGGCAGCTATATACATACCTGAACACACACATAGCTACGACATTCGAGAAACATATTCGAGATATATAAACAAATTGAAATTTCTAGAATGTTCTTCAGTAAATGCAAAAATGTCAGCATGGAAGTTTCGAGAACAAATTAATTCTACTACTTCGACAACACGCTTGACTAAGTCTTAACAAATTCAATGTTGAATGTTAGCAATGTCTCACAAAACGAGATGTCTTCCGATCACATATCTATTGATTTCCATATTTTAGGTAGTGCGATTGGTAACCTAGGTCTTGTATTGATATGTATTATGACCATAGAAATGCTGATTATTCTGTTATTTCTGATCATCTGTCGCAATATAATTGGGATTATGTTTTATTCAGTGTTCAATGTGGAAAAGAAATGTTGTTTATTTTGGTCGGGCTTTTGTTCCAAAGAAACTGGCTAGTCCAAAGTGGGAGCGGGGGGCGGCATGTCGCGGCGAAACGGAGGTACCCCCGGCTCCTACCCCTCGAAAAAAATTCGTGTACCCACGGCTCAAAGGCCCCTGCTGAGAAAAATTAACGTCTAAATGCGACAAAACCCGGCAAAAGAATTGGCCCCACGGCAAAACCCGGCACTCCCGGCAGGTGATTCGGGGGGGGCGGCTCAGGCCCCCCGGCTATAATTTCTGAAGTTTGGACTAGCCAGGGAAAGTTAAAAAAATTCCAAGTTTGGGTTCTCGTCTCACATTAGAAAAATGTTAAATCATAAACATAAAGAAACACACGATTTTCATGAATATAAAATTTTTAGGAAAAAATGCGTGAAAGTTATTGATAAATGCAAAAGAGACCGAGAAAACTGTGTCATCGAAAATTCTAATAGGAATTCAATTTTGAAATACGTCAATAGCAAATTGTCCCATAAAAGTACTGTTAATGCTCTTACAGTAGCTAACGATGGTCTTTGCGGCGATAACTCCACGTACTGTGAAATTCTGGCTGAAGCTTTGGCTTCCTTTTGTTTCTGATAATAATTCAGTACCTTCTGATGTTCATCTTGTGACAGAAATTTTATGGATTTCTTTTAGCCCGAAAGTGGTATGGAGGGTGTTGTGTAAGCTTAAACCTAAACTTAGTAGTATTCATGATGGCTTTGACCAGTTTCTGTAAAAACCAGTAAAAGATGTTATATCACTACCGCTTTCTCACATTTTCGAATAATCATTTGTGCAGGACGTTTTACCGAAATCATGGTTACTATCAAACGTTGTGCCGGTATACAAAAATGGAGATTCATGTGAATTTTTGAACTGTCGTCCTATTTCTTTATTGTATTGTTTTGTAAAGTAATGGAAACCATAATATCTGATGCTCTAACCTCACATTTGCAAGAAAACAGCTTGTTATCATCTGAGCAACACGGCTTTGTGTCCAAAAAATTCACTTGTACTCAAGTCTGGGAAACTGTACATAAGTGGTCTTTTGCTCTGGATTCTAAAAATGATGTAGATATATATAGTATATTTTGACTTTATAAAAGCGATTGATACTGTATCTCATGTTATATAAATCCATAAACTGCCTTCGTTTGGTATTACTGGGACGCTACTGAGATGGTTAAAAGCATTTATAAACAACATACAATTGTGAGTTAAACTTTACAACACTTTATCTCAACCACGAAATGTGATATCTGGTGTACCGCAAGGTAGCGTTCTTTGACCCATTTTATTTTTATAATATATTAATGATGTAACATCTTGTTTAAACAATGTTTCATTTAAAATATTTGCTAATGATGTTAATATATATATTACTTTTGCTAAGAACGATAACTGTTCTCATGTATCAATGCAAAACGTACTTAACCTACTGTCGAACTAACTGTCAAAATTGTGCCATACTTGTAGAAAAGACTATTCAGGAAATAACACCAACGGTTTAAGAGCTTTGACATTATTGAGCTTAGGGTTACAGTGCCTAATGAGTAAATTTTCTAGGTTGCGTAATAAGGCGTCTGAACTGCGGCTGTGTACGTTTACCTGCGCAATGATCTTAAAATCATCAGGTTTTGCCACGGCATTACATTGAGTAGAATGGTGGTAAATTGCTGAATTTTTTAGCTGTTTGTTATTCAGTGTTTTACCAGTTCTGGCTGATTGACCTGAATGCTCCTAAATCCTAGTGCATATATGTCGGCGTGATGAGCCGATGTAGTCCGTTTCACAAACGGAACAGTTATATTTATAAACCATATAGGATCTCAATGCTTCAGGTATCTGGTCTTTAAAAGCAAAAGAATGTTTCAACTTTTCCCCGTTTCGAAAACAACTCTTATCTGGACATCAGGAAAAGCCGTTTTTAATCTGTGAACGAAGCTCTTTCTAAGATTGTTCGATACCTCACCTATGAACGGTAATTTGACAGCAATGATCTTTAATTCGGGCGAATCTTGAAAGCTCTTAAACCGTTGCTGTTATTTCCTGAATAGTCTTTTATACAAGTATGGCACAATTTTGACAGTTAATTTTGGATTTGATATGTTATTACTGTCGAACCAATCTTATGACTGGATGCTTGCCATATCACAATTAAAATATGAAGTTTTGCATCTTGATAAAAATATCCAAAAATACACTATAGTATAAATGGCATTGATTTGCCCACTTTGCATCAAGTAGAAGATTTGGGTGTAATGGTGAATTATGATCTAAAATTTAAACCTCATAGAAATGCAATCATTTCCAATGCGCATCGTATTACTAACACGCTATTTCGTTATTTTATAAACTGTGACCCACATGCCTTACTGCTCGCCGTTAATTCTCATGGAACTGGCCCCGTGAGCTTTTCAAGTGCAATTTCTCCATAGCTTCGTAAGTGGACCTTATCCAAGCCGCTCCGTTTATAGCGGCTGTTATCTTCTACCGATTGCTGAAAGAACATAAACGGCAGCAGCAACAGCAGAGACCATGGTATCAGAGTGTAGATAGTGCCCCCGAGTCGTGAAGACGGCTTTTGAATAGTGTAGTTGTAGGAACCGAAACAACGCTCTCGGGTAGATCGTTCCATACGGATATACTCTGAATGGCAAACTGGTGTAGGCAATAATTTTAGCGAGCGATATTTACAGGACGCAGGCATAAGAAGTGACGAAATAGACCGCTGTCTGCTTTGTTATAAATCGCATATTCGGTCTCTTTTGGAATATTTATCGTCAGTCTAGTCACCCACATTCATAATGGAGCTAGACAAAATTAAACGCGTGCAGAGATATTTTACTCGAAGGCTAAATTATAGAAACAATGGTGTCCTATAAGTTACAAGGAGCGCCTAAGAGTTAACAACACTGAACCATTAGAGTTGCTGCGTCTGCGAGCCTCTGCATGAATTTTAATGTTTGAACGCAGATATAAATGCTTGTCAAACACTTTTCATGTTCTCGCAAAATACCAGTACTCGAGAAACGGTAAAAAGCTAGTAAAACTTAAGTGTCACACCAACACAACAAGAAATAACTTTGTTCTGCGGCATGTTGATATATTTAGCTGTTTACCTAGCTCAGTCATAGTTCAGCAAATTTAAGAACTTTTCAAAATCAGAAGATGACATTAACTTTGAATTGATATCTCTACTACCTATAGCCGGAACATAGGTTAAATGTAAGAGTGGGACTCGTCCCCTTTCTGACCTTTTTATTGAATATTCTTGGCTGCTGCGTATCCACACATCAAATTTATTATCGTTGTGCCATATATCAGTATTCACGTAATCTTGATTGACTTTGACTAGCGCTGTGACAACAATGTTTTTTGCAGAATAATCTGGAAACGTCATCACCATGACAGTAGGTATGCGAAGAAAAAATGGATAACTGGAACTGAGCTGTCCAATATATCAGCTTTATAACTGTTGTAAAGTTGGGCAGGGATATCTAATTCTGTAGAGCGTCTGGTTGCGGATGCAAAGGCATGAGGTCGAATATAGCATCCCATCCCACCCAACTTTTCACACATCTGATTTCACATCCTTTCGTCATTTACCGGTGAGACCAAATGAAAAATTGCTTATATATAACGTGGATGCCGTATTGGGGAGCTTGGATTATACTGCTGCTTTGCCGAACCTAGAATAATAAACCTGCGCCTCACATCTAGTACCCGTTCCGCCTGCGTTCCGGTAGATTATTGATATGAAACGAAATATAATATATTGGATATGTACGAAATATACAGCTAGTTCTTATAATTGATTATATAACTGGAGCGAGAGCTTCCTCAAATAAACTTTTTTCTATCAGTTTGTTCGTTACATAACTACACGGGACTGATATATGTTTGCAAATTATTAATTGACGCATAACGTAACTTAGTTGTACACCTAGCTTTGCATTTACGCTGCTTCTGTTTTATTTTTCTACTTGAACTGGGGTGAGCTTGCCTGGTTGTCGGCTATCGGTATTTATGGGGTATGGGAGCCTCGTCACCGTCAATGTTGATTCACAGTTCGGACTAGCCGAATGGCATGCAGGACTTAAAAATATGGCATGCGTTTTATAACAATATAAAGCTGTATCGTGCCATCCGTTCTCCGCTAGATTGTTGTATGCTACAAGGAGATCTTTACACTATTGCCGCTTGGTGCAACACATGGATGCTTGAGCTCAAACCGTCGAAATGCGCAGTGCTGCGCATACGAGAGCAATACCGGTTTCCTGTTACTTACCGTTTTGCCAGCGGTATAGTTGGTCAGGTAGACACAGTGTGAGATTTGGATATTATAATTTAGGAAGACCTCCGTTTCAACAGACATATAGACATCATTAAGTCTGCTGAAAATCGTCGCAGTGGCCTCATGAAACGCTCACTGTGTCACGTGATCCAGCGGTCATCATACAAAGGTCTAATACGTCCCCTAGCCGAGTTCGCTGCGTTTGTTTGGTCGCCTCAGTGTGATACCGGCATCGAGCGCCTTGAGAAAATCCAGGGACGCTGCCTACGCCTTTCTTCTGGCGATTGCATCGATCATGTGTCGATGGGATACGACGGATTTGGTCAGTGCTTACAAAGTCCTCAACCGTGAATCTATTTTGGACCTTGACGCCCACTTCTCTTAACAATACCGCGTTCTACGTCCTCACGAAATGAAGTTGTTTCGACCATTTGTGTGCACAAACGTCCGTAACCACCTTTTCACTTGTGGGATGGTCGCACCGTGAAATCGACTTGATGAAACGACAATGTTAACCCAAACTTTGGCCAGGTACAAGCATAATTTGGGAGAGGTGCTGCTTTTTCCACATTGAGACAATCATTTTTAAACCCTCTGATAATGGGGCTCAGGCCCCCCGGCTATAATTTCTGAAGTTTGGACTAGCCAGGGAAAGTTAAAAAAATTCCAAGTTTGGGTTCTCGTCTCACATTAGAAAAATGTTAAATCATAAACATAAAGAAACACACGATTTTCATGAATATAAAATTTTTAGGAAAAAATGCGTGAAAGTTATTGATAAATGCAAAATAGACCGAATATGCGATTTATAACAAAGCAGACAGCGGTCTATTTCGTCACTTCTTATGCCTGCGTCCTGTAAATATCGCTCGCTAAAATTATTGCCTACACCAGTTTGCCATTCAAAGTATATCCGTATGGAACGATCTACCCGAGAGCGTTGTTTGGTTCCTACAACTACACTATTCAAAAGCCGTCTTTACGCACTCGGGGGCACTATCTACACTCTGATACCATGGTCTCTGCTGTTGCTGCTGCCGTTTATGTTCTTTCACAATCGGTAGAAGATAACAGCCGCTATAAACGGAGCGGCTTGGATAAGGTCCACTTATGAAGCTATGAAGAGATTGATTTGAAAAGCTCACGGGGCCAGTTCCATGAGAATTAACGGCGAGCAGTAAGGCATGTGGGTTACAGTTGAGTAAATAACGCAAATGCAGCGTGTTAGTAATACTTATGTGCATTGGAAATGATTGATTTCTAATCTGAGGTTTAAATTTTAGATAATAATATCACCATTAAAACCAAATCTTCTACTTGATGCAAAGTGGGCAAATCAATGCCATTTATACTATAGTGTATTTTTGGATATTTTTATCAAGATGCAAAACTTCATATTTTAATTGTGATATGGCAAGCATACAAGTCATAAGATTGGTTCGACAGTAATAACATATCAAATCCAAAATTAACTGTCAAAATTGTGCCATACTTGTATAAAAGACTATTCAGGAAATTACAGAAACGGTTTAAGAGCTTTTTAAGATTCGCCCGATTAAAGATCATTGCTGTCAAATTACCGTTCATAGGTGAGGTATCGAACAATCTTAGAAAGAGCTTCGTACATAGATTAAAAACGGCTTTCCCTGATGTTCAGACATGGGTTATATTCGAAACGGGAAAAAAGCTAAAACACTATTTTGCTTTCAAAGATCAACTACCTGTAGCACTGAGATCCTATGTGGTTTATAAATACAACTGCTCCGTTTGTTAAACGAACGATATGGAACCTTCTTGCTGACATTTATGCACTAGGATTTCAGAGCATTCGGGTGAGTCAGCCAGAACTGGTAAAACCCTTAATAACAAACGGTTACAAAACTGAGCTATTTACCACTATTCTACTCAATGTAATGCCGTGGCAAAATTAGATGATTTTAAGGTCATTGCGCAGGTAAACGTACATAGCCGCAGTTCGGACGCCTGTTTAAGCAACGTAGAAAATTTACTCATCAGGCACTGTAACCCTAAACTCAACAACATCAAAGCCCTTAAACCGTTGCTGTTATTTCCTAATAGTCTTTTTACAAGTATGGCACAATTTTGACAGTTAGTTCGACAGTAGGTTAAGTACGTTTTGCATTGATACATGAGAACAGTTATCGTTCTTAGCAAAAGTAATATATATATTAACATCATTAGCAAATATTTTAAATGAAACATTGTTTAAACAATATGTTACATCATTAATATATTATAAAAATAAAATGGGTCAAAGAACGCTACCTTGCGGTACACCAGATATCACATTTCGTGGTTGAGATAAAGTGTTGTAAAGTTTACCTCACAATTGTATGTTGTTTATAAATGCTTTTAACCATCTCAGTAGCGTCCAGTAATACTAAACGAAGGCAGTTTATGGATTTATATAACATGAGATACAGTATCAATTGCTTTTATAAAGTCAAAATATACTATATATATCTACATCATTTTTAGAATCAAGAGCAAAAGACCACTTATGTACAGTTTCCCAGACTTGAGTACAAGTGAATTTTTTGGACACAAAGCCGTGTTGCTCAGATGATAATAAGCTGTTTTCTTGCAAATGTGAGGTTAGAGCATCAGATATTATAGTTTCCATTACTTTACAAAACAATACAATAAAGAAATAGCAGAACGACAGTTCAAAAATTCACATGAATCTCCATTTTTGAATACCGGCACAACGTTTGATAGTAACCATGATTTTGGTAAAACGTCCTGCACAAATGATTATTCGAAAATGTGAGAAAGCGGTAGTGATATAACATCTTTTATTGGTTTTTACAGAAACTGGTCAAAGCCATCATGAATATTATTAAGTTTAGGTTTAAGCTTACACAACACCCTCCATACCACTTTCGGGCTAAAAGAAATCCATAAAATTTCTGTCATAAGATAAACAACAGTAAGGTACTGAATTAATATCAGAAACAAAAGGAAGCCAAAGCTTCAGCCAGAATTTCACAGTACGTGGAGTTATCGCCGCAAAGAGCATCGTTAGCTACTGTAAGAGCATTAACAGTACTTTTATGGGACAATTTGCTATTGACGTATTTCAAAATTGAATTTTATTAGAATTTTCGATGACACAGTTTTCTCGGTCTATTTTGCATTTATCAATAACTTTCACGCATTTTTTCCTAAAACTTTTATATTCATGAAAATCGTGTGTTTCTTTATGTTTATGATTTAACATTTTTCTAATGTGAGACGGAGACCCAAAACCTGGAATTTTTTTAACTTTCCCTGGCTAGTCCAAACTTCAGAAATTATAGCCGGGGGGCCTGAGCCCCATTATCAGAGGGTTTAAAAATGATTGTCTCAATGTGGAAAAAGCAGCACCTCTCCCAAATTATGCTTGTACCTGGCCAAATTTTGGGTTAACATTGTCGTTTCATCAAGTCGATTTCACGGTGCGACCATCCCACAAGTGAAAAGGTGGTTACGGACGTTTGTGCACACAAATGGTCGAAACAACTTCATTTCGTGAGGACGTAGAACGCGGTATTGTTAAGAGAAGTGGGCGTCAAGGTCCAAAATAGATTCACGGTTGAGGACTTTGTAAGCATTGACCAAATCCGTCGTATCCCATCGACACATGATCGATGCAATCGCCAGAAGAAAGGCGTAGGCAGCGTCCCTGGATTTTCTCAAGGCGCTCGGTGCCGGTATCACACTGAGGCGACCAAACAAACGCAGCGAACTCGGCTAGGGGACGTATTAGACCTTTGTATGATGACCGCTGGATCACGTGACACAAGTGAGCGTTTCATGAGGCCACTGCGACGATTTTCAGCAGACTTAATGATGTCTATATGTCTGTTGAAACGGAGGTCTTCCTAAATTATAATATCCAAATCTCACACTGTGTCTACCTGACCAACTATACCGCTGGCAAAACGGTAAGTAACAGGAAACCGGTATTGCTCTCGTATGCGCAGCACTGCGCATTTCGACGGTTTGAGCTCAAGCATCCATGTGTTGCACCAAGCGGCAATAGTGTAAAGATCTCCTTGTAGCATACAACAATCTAGCGGAGAACGGATGGCACGATACAGCTTTATATTGTTATAAAACGCATGCCATATTTTTAAGTCCTGCATGCCATTCGGCTAGTCCGAACTGTGAATCAACATTGACGGTGACGAGGCTCCCATACCCCATAAATACCGATAGCCGACAACCAGGCAAGCTCACCCCAGTTCAAGTAAAAAATAAAACAGAAGCAGCGTAAATGAAAGCTAGGTGACAACTAAGTTCGTTATGCGTCAATTAATAATTTGCAAACATATATCAGTCCCGTGTAGTATGTAACGAACAAACTGATAGAAAAAAGTTTATTTGAGGAAGCTCTCGCTCCAGTTATAAATCAATTATAAGAACTAGCTGTATATTTCGTACATATCCAATATATATATTTCGTTTATATCAATAATCTACCGGAACGAGGGGAACGGGTACTAGATGTAGGCGCAGGTTTATTATTCTAGGTTCGGCAAAGAGCAGTATAATCCAAGCTCCCCAATACGGCATCCACGTTATATATAATAAATTTCATTTGGTCTCACCGGTAAATGAAAGGATGTGAAATCACACGTGTGAAAAGTTGGGGGGGATGGATCCTATTTTCCACCTCATGCCTTTGCATCCGCAACCAGACGCTCTACAGAATTAGATATCCCTGCCCAACTTTACAACAGTTATAAAGCTATATATTGGACAGCTCAGTTCCAGTTATCCATTTTTTCTTCGCATACCTACTGTCATGGTGATGACGTTTCCAGATTATTCTGCAAAAAACATTGTTGTCACAGCGCTAGTCAAAGTCAATCAAGATTACGTGAATACTGATATATGGCACAACGATAATAAATTTGATGTGTGGATACCACAGCCAAGAATATTCAATAAAAAGGTCAGAAAGGGGACGAGTCCCACTCTTACATTTAACCTATGTTCCGGAAGGTAGTAGAGATATCAATTCAAAGTTAATGTCATCTTCTGATTTTGAAAAGTTCTAAATTTCTGACTATGACTAGCTAGGTAAACAGCTAAATATATCAACATGCCGCAGAACAAAGTTATTTCTTGTTGTGTTGGTGTGACACTTAAGTTTTACTAGCTTTTTACCTTTCTCAGTACTGGTATTTTGCGAGAACATGAAAAGTGTTTACAAGCATTTATATCTGCGTTCAAACATTAAAATTCATGCAGAGGCTCGCAGAGCAGCAATCTAATGTCAGTGTTTACCTAGGCGCTCCTTGTAACTTATAGGACACCATTGTTTCTATAATTTAGCCTTCGAGAAAATATCTCTGCACGCGTTAATTTTGTCTAGCTCCATTATGAATGTGGGTGACTAGACTCGATAAATATTCCAAAAGAGACCGAATATGCGATTTATAAAAAAGCAGACAGCGGTCTATTTCGTCACTTCTTATGCCTGCGTCCTGAAATATCGCTCGCTAAAATTATCCTACACCATTCCATTCAGAGTATATCCGTATGGAACGATCTACCCGAGAGCGTTGTTTCGGTTCCTAACTACACTATTCAAAAGCCGTCTCCACGACTCGGGGGCACTATCTACACTCTGATACCATGGTCTCTGCTGTTGCTGCTGCCGTTTATGTTCTTTCAGCAATCGGTAGAAGATAACAGCCGCTATAAACGGAGCGGCTTGGATAAGGCCATTACGAAGCTATGGAGAAATTGCACTTGAAAAGCTCACGGGGCAGAGAGATTTTACTCGAAGGCTAAATTATATAAACAATGGTGTAGTTACAAGGAGGCCTAAGAGTTAAAACGAAATTAGAGTCTCGGCGAGAAGCTCTGCATGAATTTTAATGTTTGAACGCAGATATAAATGCTTGTCAAACACTTTTCATGTTCTCGCAAAATACCAGTACCGAGAAAGGTAAAAAGCTAGTAAAACTTAAGTGTCACACCAACACAACAAGAAATAACTTTGTTCTGCGGCATGTTGATATATTTAGCTGTACCTAGCTCAGTCATAGTTCAGAAATTTAAGAACTTTTAAAATCAGAAGATGACATTAACTTTGAATTGATACTCTACTACCTATAACCGGAACATAGGTTAAATGTAAAGTGGACCGCCCCTTTCTGACCTTTTATTGAATATTCTTGGCTCGCGATCAACATAAATTTATTATCGTTGTGCATATATCAGTATTCACGTAATCTTGATTGACTTTGACTAGCGCTGTGACAACAATGTTTTTTGCAGAATAATCTGGAAACGTCATCACCATGACAGTAGGATGCGAAGAAAAAATGGATAACTGGAACTGAGTGAATATATCAGCTTATAACTGTGAAAGTTGGAGGGAATCTAATTCTGTAGAGGTCTGTGGATGAAAGGCAGAGGTAAGCACCCACCCACCCAACTAACATCTGATTTCACATCCTTTCGTCATTTACCGGTGAGACCAAATGAAAAATTGCTTATATATAACGTGATGCGTATTGGGAGCTTGGATTATACTGCTGCTTTGCCGAACCTAGAATAATAAACCTGCGCCTCACATCTAGTACCCGTTCCGCCTGCGTTCGTGATATTGATATGAAACGAAATATAATATATTGGATATGTACGAAATATACAGCTAGTTCTTATAATTGATTATATAACTGGAGCGAGAGCTTCCTCAAATAAACTTTTTTCTATCAGTTTGTTCGTTACATAACTACACGGGACTGATATATGTTTGCAAATTATTAATTGACGCATAACGTAACTTAGTTGTACACCTAGCTTTGCATTTACGCTGCTTCTGTTTTATTTTTCTACTTGAACTGGGGTGAGCTTGCCTGGTTGTCGGCTATCGGTATTTATGGGGTATGGGAGCCTCGTCACCGTCAATGTTGATTCACAGTTCGGACTAGCCGAATGGCACGCAGGACTTAAAAATATGGAATGCGTTTTATAACAATATAAAGCTGTATGGTGCCATCCGTTGTCAGCTAAATTGTTCTATGCTACAAAGAGGCCTTTACACTATTGCCGCTTGGTGCGACACATGGCTTCTTGAGATCAGACCTTAGAAATGAGCGGTTCTGTGCATACGAGAGCAACAACGGTTCCCTGTTACTTATTGTTTTGCCAACGTTATAGTTGGTCAGCTAGACTCAGTGTGAGACTTGTATATATATTATGATTTCGGAAGATCTCTGTTTCAACAGAAATATAGACATCACTGAGTCTCCCGTAAATCGTCGCGCTGAACTCATGAAACGCTCACTTGGGTCCAGTGATCCAGCGTTCATCATATCCCTTACTAAAGTCTAATACGTACTCTAGCCGAGTTCGTTGCGATTGTTTTGTCGCCGCAGTACAATAACAGCATAGAGCGCCTTGAGAATTTCCAGAGACGCTGCGTACGCCTTTCTTCTGGCGATTGCATCGATCATGTGTCGATGGGATACGACGGATTTGGTCAATGCTTACAAAGTCCTCAACCGTGAATCTATTTTGGACCTTGACGCCCACTTCTCTTAACAATACCGCGTTCTACGTCCTCACGAAATGAAGTTGTTTCGACCATTTGTGTGCACAAACGTCCGTAACCACCTTTTCACTTGTGGGATGGTCGCACCGTGAAATCGACTTGATGAAACGACAATGTTAACCCAAAATTTGGCCAGGTACAAGCATAATTTGGGAGAGGTGCTGCTTTTTCCACATTGAGACAATCATTTTTAAACCCTCTGAAGCTAAATTAGAATTTTTAGGAATCGTGTTTTGTCAGGTATATATTTATACGAGTTTCGAGTGTCATTAACAATATCGAGTGCGATTTTATAAAATAAAGTACCGCCTGGTTTCAGAAATTACAGTTCACTTCACCTGTAGGATTTTAGACTACTTTGAGTTCGATAACAATTATGCGCATTCTCGAGGCGCTTAGAATACCTTTTTTGAACTCATGGTGACTTAAGCCGCGTTTTCAGATAACGATAATGGAAGAGTTCAGACCGCAATTAAGTAGTTTCAAGTACTGGCAAGATTTTATGCCGCGTTAGAAGCATTTCGCGAAGCCTGGTGTAAGTCCGCTCCAAACAGTAGTCCTTACCGCCCTATTCGATTAAAATAAATTTTATCGGCTACTTATGCCACCACTAACAAGTTTGCATCAAGTCAATATTGGAAATATTTATTATAAAACAATACACATTTCCGTAAAACAGTTATTTTTCGTGCTACTACAAGTTATAATAAAGTTAGCAGATAAGTCCCTGGTTTTTGTTTTGAATCCGATTGTATAACAATTATATATTATTAATTTTCTTGGTTTGTGTAATTTTTTTCGGATATTATTTTATTAGACTCTGTGCCGTGTATGGGATTGGGGTCCCGGATTGTTCTCACTGACATTTATTTCGTAAGCTAGGCTAGGCCCGGCTGACTAGTGCACTATTCCCGTTCGGACTGCAGCCAGTGGTGCATTAGCGATCGGGTCTTACCCTGGAGCTGCAATCAGTACATGGTACAGGCCTGCGGCACTGCCAACAACAGCAAAACGTGGAGTCTGCTGCTGTTTTTGTGCGACAAAGGCATCACAGTTCCTGCGCAGCTGCAGTCAATGATAAGTACTGGTTTGGATACTATTCCCCTACGTCACTATCGCGAGGTCTTAAGTCGTGAGTCAATGCTTTATTGCCGTAAATAGTGTGACTATAAAACGCTAAATTGTAAACTGAAAAGTAAAGTATAGAAAAATAGAAAAATACCGAAATATGTGTTGCTGTTACAAACTTATGGAGTAATTATGCTATGTATATACCATTACGTACCATTCTTCCATCCACATGGTACGGCAGGTTAGCGATTTGAACAATCGTCGTATTGGTTTGTTCGCATAAATTCACCATAAGGAGGGGAGCAAGCCTCGCCTTGGAGCGAGGCCATATTGAAGTTGAAAAAAACATAATAAATGATTAGGCAGGCAATACATTTGCCGCGTGGATGACAGTGTGGGTGCATTTACCACATCGAAGGGCAGCGCATTCCAACGGCGAACTATACGGTGTGAGAAGAAGTATTTCCGGATGTCCAATCTGGGTATGTCCTTAGTTTGAAGTTTATAGTTGTGGCCTCTGGTTCCGGAAAATCCTGATTCGAAAAACTTCGTCACATCGAGAGAAACTTCGCGTGCGTCATCTTAGCAGGATCAGGTCGCTCCGAATACGCCTCGTCGCCAAGGTCTGGATTCCCAAATAGTTCAATCTATCCTCATACTGCATTCGTCGAAGCTCAGGAATCATTTTTGTAGCCACGCGCTGAACCTACTCGATTAGCTGAATATCCTGCTGATAATGTGGGCACCAAATATTTACTGCATATTCCACATGAGGTCGAATAAGGGAACGACACAAATGCAACCATACAAGTTTGGACCATTGCTGAATGGTCCTCCTAACCAGGAAAATAACTTTGCCGGCTTTTGCGGCGATCACTGCACAGTGATTAGAGAACTTTAGATCATCAGTGACTATCACTTCGAGATCTTTTTCGGACTTCGTAATCGACAGACAGTTACCCATGAGACAGTAAGCGACGCATGGATTATCTGGGCCACAATGCATGACAAAACATTTCGACTCTTTGGGTTCGACGAACCATTCATAGCAGTAGTTGGAAAGACCGTCCAGATCATATTGGAAAGAGTCGAAATCTACGTCAGGGCAGTATTTAATGACCCGTCGACCTAGTCTAATGTCATCCGCAAATTTATAAACGGCACACGACATATATTCATCAACATCATTGATTAACATCAGAAATAACAGCGGACCTAGAACAGATCCCTGGGGGACACCACTGGTAACCGCTGACCACGAAGAAGACGAGCCATTTACAGAGACTGACTGCCGGCGGTCACACAGATAACTACGGAACCAACGAAGGAGCGATCCTTCAACACCGCCAGCAGCAATTTTGTGCAGGAGGGCCTGGTGGTTTACCTTATCAAAGGCTTTTCGAAAGTCAACATACGCAACGTCTACCCAAGCATCATGTAGCAAAGTTGAGGTACTCCAGAAGCTGCGTCGTTGTCGAACGCTTGGATCGAAAACCGTGCTGGGTATCGTAGATTAGATGATTTGCAGAACAAAATGTAGTGACCTGGTCACGAACGAGCGTTTCTAGCAACTTGCTTACTGATGAAGTGAAACTAGTGGGACGATAGTTGGCACATTTGCTCTTGTCGCCTTTGCCTTTGTAAATTGGAACAATCTTGGCATCACACCATTGACGGGGAAACACACCTGATTGAAGAGACAAATTAAACAGTCGAGCGAACGGCTCGGCAATGACGTCTTGTGTGTTCACAATGAAGCGGTTTGAAATTTCATCAAATCCAGGGGCAGCACCTGCATTTACTCTGTTTAAAACCGATTTGACGCTATCAATCGATACTTCGACTCTGGCCAACCTAATGTCTGTACGATAGGCGATTTTTGGGGCAACAAAATGGTGTTGATTGAACACCGACGCAAAGTACTGGTTGAAGGCATTGCTGTTTTCGGCGGCAGTCGAGGCTATGGAACCATCACTCAGCTCCATTGGACCGATTTTCGGTGGAATCTTGCTTTTCTTCAACGCGTAATTGAAGAAAGATTTACGATCGACGTCGATATTTGACGCCAATTTGAATTCAAACTCGCGGATTGACTCGTCACAGAAATGATAAGCAATCTCAGTTTTTATCCTAAAATCTTCATATGCCTCATTGGTGTTAGATCGCCTGTAACGCCTCCAGGCGTTATGCTTTTGGTTCAATGCCTTCCAACACGGACCGTCTGCCCAAACGGGCTTCCTCAGCTGATGTAACGTTTTCAACGGAACAAGACTATCAATGGCACGACAAAAGATTTCACGCATTTCGGCCTAGATGCAGGACGAATCATTTTTTTCAAACACTGAGTCCCAATTTGTTGAGGCAATGGGTTGCCTAATACGGCACCACGGGGCGCGGGCCCAATCACGAACTTGTTTCGGGCGAATGCTACAACGGGAACGGGACGACTGAAGACTTGCTAGGTCAAATTTATCACAATTATGGTCTGATGACTTCAATGGCGGTAGTATATCAACGTTGTTAATCGCATCATCAGCCTCACAAAAAAATCAAGTCAAGGATGTTATCACACCTGGTACACAAGGATACATGCTGCAACAAACTGGCATCGATAATGCCGTCCATAAAATCGTCTTCTGATGGGGGCCAATTGGAATTTACCCAGTCAATTTTGGGGTAGTTGAAATCGCCACAAATACAGGTAAGCCACATACCACTGCATTCGGCAATGTTACGGATACAGTCACACAGGAGTGAATCATTGACAGCCGAAGACGATGAATAACTGTGTTCACGGAGCAACTTATTTCACAACAAACTATGTCTTCAAAGCCAGCAGTATCAATCTTGTTAGACAAACGGGCGTTTATTGACGAACGGATGAGGATCAAAGCTCCGCCACCGCGTCTCCCTACTCGGTCACATCGGAACATACTGAAATTTAGCAACTGCAATTCACTGTCATCGTTCAAGTCCGACGCCCACGACTCAGTAATGCATACAATGTCAAAACTGTTAAAAACAATAAACAGTTCAAGCTCTCGTAGCTTATTTATTACAGAACGAGCGTTGATTAAGACACATTTATAGCCAAAGTTTGATATTGACCAATTAGTTTGAGTAGAGTTTGCACGACTAATAGCTGAGCCAGATACATAACCACTAACTTTATATACACAGTTAGAGTTAGTTGACGAGTATAAATTACAAAACAGACCCGTTTGGCTAGCACTAAAGTTAATACAAGGAGCTATAGATTTTCACAAAGTTCTCAGTCAAGCGGCGTCGTGGCCCAGGAAAGAGCTTGGGACTGTCATTACCCCGATGCATCAATAGTAATGCTCATACCCGGAGACTTCCTTGATGCCTTGCGCTTGGCACGCGTAGCGTTGAACACTTCGATCTCGGCCCGTGTGCGGTCAGGATTTATATAGCAAGCACTAAACTTAGATGTTACCGGCAATTTTCGCAAAGACAGGGCCGACGAGACAGCCAAATTTCGGTCGTTTTCGTTGTTAAATACTACTTTTAGTAGTCTCGGCTTTTTATCTGCCCGTGGTTTTCCGAGCCGATACATCACAACCACATTTTCGGAATTACATAGAATTTTACTCTCGACAAAAAGCTCCTTCATTTTATCCAAATCAAACTTTTTCCTATCTACTACAACATTACTGTCCGATTCTGAGAGACCTGCAACAATTATATTACATTTACGACGGTTACGATCATCAATTTCACCCAAGACTATGGCTGTTATACTATTTTCACAGCTCTTGCTAGCATTTTCGCCAACATTTAATGAGTCATTTACACCACCAATTATCACAACCAGTATTTTCTCGGATGCCGCAAGCACCAGTAGGACACACTGAAGGGGCTGGGGCGTCTAGACCGTTGATGACGACGTCAAATTTTTTGTTCAATTCACACACGATGCCCTCCAACTTCTGTTGATTTTCTTCAAATTTCACAAGACGCTCTTCAAAGGAGTGGAGTTTGGCCAACCCCTCGTCGATATTTGTGAGATGACGGGCAAAACCATCGAATACTGAAGTCTGGTTTTGAGGCATCCGACAGAATGTTGGAGCTAACCTTGTCGCATGATCGGTGACACACAGACCGCCACTTCCCACAGATGATTTTCGTGTCTATATCAGAAATCTCCAATGGGCACATCGCACACTTCACAGTATCAGGCAGGGCATCGCCAGTTGATGCCAAACGAGTATTGACCATTTCACAATGTTTAAACAACTATTATTATGTATAATAATCGTACAATCTGAATAAATCTCAACCATCTCAACATAAAACCATATATACCAGGTTTGATGTAATTCATCAAGGTTTACCCTATCCCATCGTCGAAAACGCCAAGAAAATGAGCTATAATTTTTAACCAAAATATTATCAAACCTTTAAAGAATAAGTTTTTGAAAAATCGTTAAAGTGTGAATTTAAATCGTGGTGAAATATTAGAAAATTGTTATAAATCGACATTACTTGCAACTCAACGGTCTAGCTTCGCCTGGACCACAAAGAGAACAACAAAACTCGGCACTTATACAGTCAAGCAAAAGTTTTTCATCAAAAACGATAGGAAATTTAGAATTTTTAAAATGCTAGAAAGTTTCGAAAATTTTAGGTTTATTCCTAATCCGAATTTTCACAAATTTGCGAAGGCGCAATATATTGTGATTGCCTGTGCCATTGTTTCGTCGGGGACTATTTGGCGTTAAGCCCTGCTTTGATATAATTTCTAAGTACTTACCTTCACTATAGAACTCGTCATCAACCGTCTCGAGTTCGCATACTAGAATATAGCTCCACCGCAAAATTTCCGGCTCATTTTGATGTTGGATCGTTGGCGTAGTTTGTTTTAATGCATCGCGGATATTAATTTATGATTTCTGTTGCGGTTGTTCTCAAAGTACGGTTTAAATTGCCATATGTCGTATTATTGGACGATGATGGATGGCCATGTCTCGCCGATCTACTACTTGTTGGTGTTTTCGCTTGGAACTGAAATTCTTGGATTTGTTACTGCGGTTATTGAATTTGGGTGTTACTGTGGTTAAGTGCTATCATGCAAACGCGCTTGTGCTTAAACTGTTTCTTCTGGTGCGTTTGAGTTCGTTGCACGTTTCTTGAGCTTAAGATACAATAAAATGATGCGGTTACAATCAGGATTAAGTGTTCAAAAATCGATCGAAGTTATTTGATGTCGATCGTTTGCGTTTAAACGAAAATCGATCATTTAAACGAAAGTCGATTAATTTAACGAATTTCGATTGCGTCAAAATAAAAATAATTTAATAAAAAGTTTGTTCGCGTTTAATTTAACGAATTTCGATTCTGTTGAAAAAATGTTAGTTTGCGTTTAATTTAACGAATTTCGTTTAAACGAAAATCAATCGATTACGTTTTCTTTCAATTTCGTTTGCGTTCGATTTTATAAGCACTTAATTCTAATTGCTAGGTAATATCAGCAGAGCGTTAAAATTCAAGTCGCCAGCAGGGCGAAATCATCCATCACACTGATTTGAAGGCAAAAATTGTATAAGTTTTTTATTCTATGTGATTGAAATTACCGTACCGATGCTATTAAAGTATTGTCGGTGTATAATTACTATCATGAAACCTTAAAGGCGCTCATGGAGCTGAATTTTAAATGGTGAGTAAGCGCACAGTGGCCACACTCACTCCGTTTTCCCTCGCTTTGCTATGTAGTTACATATTTTAATATAATGTGCACAGAATACACACATCATCACGGAAGAAGTGTGTTGTCACAAAGGAGGGGAACGCAATGGCTACTAATAGCGTGCAACACTAAACTGGACGTTCTCGTCCTTCTATTCTCCTGGTATCCGGACTGTCTTCTTAAATTAGGTTATCGCCACTTTAAGTCACTTGAATTTAATCTTCGAGATATCCTTAGATTTTGTGCTGGGAGTAAGTTACGCTCCAAAAGTTATAGTTATATACAACGTTTTTTGGGTCCACAGATGGGTCTGGACCCAAATATTTTTACGTGGACACAAAAAATTTTTGCTGGACCCAGGGCAGTTTCGGCTTCGGAGACAGGTTCTGCTAATAAATTCTATTACAAAGTGCAGGCTTTCAGCCGTTTGTGCTTACATCAGTATAATTGCTTGCTGCTGGTTTCACGGATGGCCCTCATCGTTTATCCTGGCTTGGTATAATTTGGGACAGGCAGAGAATATTTTATATATTTGTAATTATGTAACAATGTCAAATTGCGTTTTGTAATTACGTTTCTATATTGTGTAGAATTTCGTGAAATTCTCGAGCCAAAAATTGTAAATCTAGACCCAGCGTTAGTTTAAGGTCTGGACCCAAGCTGGATGCAGGGTCCATTTTGGAAAAAAGCTCTGGTTATATACTATCTTCAGTCCCATGGCTCATACAAAATATTGGCTTCATTGTTTCAGTCACCAATGTCCGGTTGGCTTACCAGATTCACGTGGAATATATCAACATTTCACTGTTTGGCGAAGCATACGAAGATTTGAATAGTTATGTAGCTGATTTTGATAATGTAATTAGTTAAGACTTGCTGATGTCATTAAATTAAAGCATTTTAGTTTCTCTCACCAAGTAATAATGATTTATCGTTGATTGATCTTTTGCCTAATTGAATGTTTGATTGATTTATGCGGTTTTTAATTTCATTAAATACAAATCTCAAAATCATCACTTATATACTTGGGACTTATCATTATCCGAAATTATAGTTTCAGTCAGAGAGACAACTTTTGTTGAAGAAGGGTCAATGTTTCCTGTGGATCAATTACCTGCTATTTTTGGGCATATCCCAAACTTTTAAATTTTAAATTTCGACCTTGAATTTTAAAGTTTTCTATACTTCCACTCCCCTCAAGGACAATGCATAAGCCTTTTAAGGCTGAAGCTGGTCTTCTACGCTTGGAGCTGAGGGGATACGCTATTGTAACTAAGGTTTCTGCGTACCTAAGGTTGGGTAGATTGCTGGTATATCTTAACCTATTTTCCTACTTCCTTACCACGTTACATTTGAAATTTATTTTAAAGTTAGCAATGTCAGAATTTAAGCAGTGCATTATGTGTTCTGTGCTGTCTTGGTCTAATTAATTAATACCTATCTGAATTATTTGGAAGGCGCGGTGATTCTGCCGTCGAACAGAAACACAAAAGCAACCACCATCCAGTCATCAGCAGAGCAGAAATCGTCTCGCCTCGCGTACGCAACATCCCAAAGCTACATAACACCAAAACCAGGCAGATCTACTCGTTGCTGTGAAAACGAAGTGGAAGAAGCAACAACTGCGTCGAAAGTGGTTTTTGCAACAGCTGGATTCATTATGTAGAACCAAACTCGACACTATAATCGATTTCCTGGCTAGCAGCGTCTGTGTCTTCGCTTTCTGCCCTGTTTGTCATGATTCGACATCCCGACCACACAGTACCGTTTCACTCGCAAACGCCAGTTTATTGACGTCTTCGAACCACCGACAAGCCATCGAACACCAACACAGATATCTATCTAGCTCAGTAGCTGCAGCTCTAGAAAAATTAGCGTCTCATTTACTGACCTGAGACACATCAGATCCTAGCAACAAAGATTCAATAGGACCGTTTACTACGTATTCTGAGATTGCCCGACGCAAACTCAGTCCGAACTGAACGTATCCGCATGCTTTTGCGGCCAGTGCTCGCAATTCAAGGCTTCCAGAAAAAGGCAACGAAATGGTCGATGCCGCCAAATTCTTGAAAATGTTCCATTAGCCACCGTCCAACAAGTATTTACCATGGGGCTGCTCAATCCGCCTACCTGTCGAAGCCAGCATGTCATCGAAAGAGCACCAATTTCTAAAAGTCAATGTTTACTACCGCCAGGCCGATCCGTTCACATGTGCAAAAACTGCGATCAATCGAAGGACTGCAGAGCATTTTCTTCCGGCGTTCAATAATGGAAGAAGGTCGCTGCGTAGATACGTAGCTTATGCCAAAACGCGAAAGAACTAAGTGCTATTGCATTAGAAAACGTTAATAGTTTGGACATATATGTGGTACTAGACGACTATCTGTATGTTTTCAACCGCTACAGTCGAGGTGAAACGGGCTTCTTATTGGGGATCATGGTAAATGATAACATAAATGCTATCGGAGTTATTCGATATTACTCGCAATACATATATGTTTCTTCCAAAGCAATTGGTAGGTTCCGAGCTAACATAGAACGGAAACATCTATATTCAGATTGTAGCACTGCTTTCTATCGCTACGCCAATACTAAACACGTCATTTTATGCCCTAGATTGTCTGTCCGAAATAGATAGTATCGAAAGACAAAAAAGTTGTAATTTTTTGGTAAACACATTTTTATGCGTATTTCCCTTGATAACGGTGTATATAATCCTTAAGTTTTTTAACATGTAATGACCATACATTATATAAATAAGCCATGTTTTCTTCTATCCAGTGGTTCTTCTCAAATTTTCTTGCACGTTGAGAAACAAGTATGGTCACTCCCCTGGTGGATTTTCTAAGTACTTCCTAAAACAACTTAGAGATTCTGTGTGTTTCCGTTGACTCATATTTTCCTCTCTTTCATTGCGGGTGCGATAGCTAAATAATTATTGGTTATGTGCCTATGTTGTTCCAGTTTATAAAACGATAGAGCATCCGAACAATCAAATTATCGCCCTATTTAATTGCGCAGCAGCTGCTGTAAAATAATGGAAAGTATCATAAACGGTTACGTTGTGGATCACTTGTTTCCCAACAACTTGTTATATGATCAGCAATATGGTCTTTGTCTAAATATCAACATGTACCAACTGTTGGATAGCGCTACATATTGGGGCAGATTTTGGGATAACGGAAGCACAGTCCGGCTGTGTTATAACTAATGTTATTTTTTTCATATTAGGAAATATTCAAAGATTCATTTCGTGGTTTGGTAGTGTGTGCACGATTTTCAATTTTCGTTCAAATATTAAAATATAATTATAAAATAATTTGCTTCATAAAATAGTTTGTTAACTGTAAAAATATAAAACTGATTAGTGGTACAGCTAAAAACAGAGCGGGTGACGCTGTTCAGTTGTAGCAGATCTATGTGATTTAATGCATTGTGGGCATTTTAAGTAACTTACAGTCACGACCAGAAATAAGTGCAAAATAATCGATCGAAATTTCGATCGATTTGATTAAAATTGTCGCGGCGGGG
The DNA here is from genome assembly GCA_030248225.1 of Trileptium ribeirensis. Lineage (NCBI taxonomy): Eukaryota > Metazoa > Nematoda > Enoplea > Enoplida > Thoracostomopsidae > Trileptium > Trileptium ribeirensis. The sequence continues at coordinate 25,223 of JASANE010018399.1, read as the reverse complement.
GATGTTGTTTGGAGAAATTTCAGAACTTAAAATTTCGATGTTTTTTGATTAAACGGGCTTCCGTCGTGTGAGATTTTTTTGTAGAGTGTGAGTCTTCTGTTTCCCGTTTCCTTTTTTCGCCCCCGAAGGTCTTTTTTCTTTTGACTGTGCATAATATCTCGAAATGAATGTTTTGAGTTCGCCAAAATGAGCCTTTCTCAAAGTACCAGAAATCGAATAATACGCCAACATTACATTAAGGGCTACATGGGAGCAGCATTAAACATGTTTCAAAATTATAAGTCCCTTATTTCTTTCTCCAATGCACAAAATCCCGGAATCTTAAAATTTATCATTCCCAACAGTCAAACAATTTGGATTTTTCCTGCGAGCTATACCAGTAAATGTATGCGCTATAGAAACAATTATAAGGAGTTAGTGCTTTATAATAGTGTAAAGCAACAATTTATTCTAATAGTCATCCGGAGCGGATTTGAGCAGAGACGGTCCATACCGGATCTAGATTCAGGACCAGTTTTTGGAACCCAGTATATGTTTATCATTATGTTTGCAAATTATCCTCACAGAAAACAATATAGTATAATATGAATAATTATGACCAGATAGCATAAATAAGAAAGGTCTGCGTAGTATTTTTATAATGATGATTTGACGCAGTTGGTTTGGTTCCGCCATTATGGTGCCGATAACTAAAGAAGACGATTCCACTGGCAGACCTAGTTGTATTGGCGCTGGGAATGGTAGCAGCAGCAGCGTCAGCAGTAATATGCAGAAAGAATTGCTCACTGAATTGGAACCGGTGAGTTATAAGATTTGTTATTGTTGTTGGTGTTAACTTACATGACGCAATAATCCCATATATGCAAATCTACACATAACATTTCTCCGTGATGCAAAAAGCTTGAAACACCGAGAACTGCGCGTGAAGGGACAAAAAGTGATCGGCGATATTTTGTCATGGAATATAGCCTGTTGTTGCTACTTTCTAGGGAGTAACCGGGATTTCGGTTTAGGCTAATTTCGGAAACGAAATTCCGGGCTCATGTCTTAAATATCTGCATAACGTATTTTGTAATAAATGTTTTCCATTACATGTCAAAATTAGCTAACAAACTAAACCATAACTGAAAACTATTCCTTATGCTATCTGTATAACATAAAAACGAAATATACGTATCCTGTTTTTGCATCCAGTCAGATGTCTTTGCTTAGCTTTTTTAATTAGCCAACACATATTATATCGACCTTTACTAAGTATTTCATAAGGAATATAAAAATAATGCCAGTCAACCAAACACTAACATATATTTATAATGTTTAAGTACTCCGTAGTCCGTGATTTGTTAACTATGTTGTTATTTCAGCTACAACTCCACGGTTCCTCCTTAGGTAACCTGCACAACCTATTGCCAAATGTGTCTTTTTCGGTTACTTTTATATACTGGTGAACCAATAAGATAAGGGTATTTCGGGTGTTTCATATTGCTTAGAACTGTCTAACAACAGCAATTCATTCTGTGACGCTAGCTTTGGCTAGTCTATGCTCATTGTCTATTTTGAGGCTCGAAATTGATTTTTTGAGCCGTTTTATAGCCACAGAAAGACAATCATATACCCGCAGTACATTGGACAAAATGGTGGCTGTGACTGTTGGTGAATTAGTAGTGGCTTCATCTCACAGGTGTAAAAAACGGTGGGCCTACTTACTTGACGGAGATGTGGTCGATGTCAAAAACTGTCAAATCTTGTCGCATCTGCCAAATGTATCTCACTTAATTCCAATAATCTCAGTGTTTCACACGGTTTGATTGGAGGTTTTATTTTGATCAGCTGACGGATGCTACAAGCTGAGAAATTTTAAAAGCCGCTTGATTTATGATTTCGTGGTGTAAGTTGGTAAATTCGATTCTGTAATCATGCAAAAATATAATCTCCATCTAGACATCAACATTCAACTAACTACAAATATGGCAAAAGTTAGCATTTAGGCATGGTCCCACGCATCACTTCAAAGGGCAACGACAAACCTAAAAAGAAACCAACGTGTTTAACTGGTAAAATAACCCTGTAAGCCCACCACTGGCCTCCCAAACCCAAAAGGCTGACTAACACATTTCATTTTATCTTGTTGATTGATCAGACGACATTCCTGTGCTGCTAAACATACTGTTCCGGTTCCGTTAAAACGTACAGTTCCGGTTCCGGTAGCTCTTTGCTATGTAGCCGTGAGCAACCTAAACTAGCAATCCGAACTGTTGAAACAGAACCGGAACCTGGTGTTGCAAACTTATTTATAACAAAATAAATGAAGGACGAGATAATAGCACTGTGGATTTATACGTATGTGTAAAAACGAACTTTTACATATAGCTTATAGTACTTCGATGATATGTCATGCCCATCCTGGGATCTGTAAGTTGGTAAATTCGATTCTGTAATCATGCAAAAACATAATCTCCATCTAGACATCAACATCCAACTAACTACAAATATGTCAAAAGTTAGCATTTAGGCATGGTCCCACGCATCACTTCAAAGGGCAACGACAAATCTAAAAAGAAACCAACGTGTTTAACCGGTGAAATAACGCTGTAAGCCCACCACTCGCCTCCCAAACCCAAAAGGCTGATTAACACATTTCATTTTATCTTGTTGATTGATCAGACCAGGTTCCTGTGCTGCAAAACATACAGTTCCGGTTCCGGTAAAACGTACAGTTCCGGTTCCGGTAGCTCTTTGCTATGTAGCCGTGAGCAACCTAAACCAGCAATCCGAACTGTTGAAACAGAACCGGAACCTGGTGTTGGAAACTTATTTATAACAAAATAAATGAAGGAAGAGATAATAGCACTGTGGATTTATACGTATGTGTGAAAACGAACTTTTACATATAGCTTATAGTACTTCGATGATATGTCATGCCCATCCTGGGATCTGGAAGAAGCTGCGGAATCTAAAATCTTTATCGATCAAGATGGTGTTTGTCGTTTTTGCTCGGAAGCGCAACAAAAACACATTTCACTTTACGTCCCTGTGTAAACGGCGTCACACTAAATGTGCATGGAGCGTACACTACAAGATTTCGCTGCGTTCCGTATCGCGTCCGGTTACTAAACAAATTATTCAAAGTGTGTCATAAATTTACGAAAAGAATGCTATATTAGATGAAACGCTGTGATACTGCTTTGTATATTAAAAATAAACAGTTCATTACCAAAAACACAGTTTCTATCTGTGTTGCAACTTAACTCCAATATTAGTGTTTGTGAATTATGTTTGTGGTGCCATGTTCAATTTAAACGTTCAGCCATATGTACTTCAAGGTAATCCATGCTTTGTTATGCATATCATTTTGAACAGGCAATTTGTACTTACACCATTAGCTCTCTGAAGAGATAAAACAACTGCTACAAGGTCCAACTGGCGTTGGTTTGATAACATAAGCTGAAGATCAACAATTCGTACAGGGCTAGGATTAAAAAATAATTTTGTTTTGTCTGGTTGTAATAGAACTTAGTCACTGTGCATAAAAAGTACGATAGTATGTTAGTTATACCTTAAACAGTTGGTGCAAAAAAAGTAGGAGTTTTTAAACTAGTATCTCGCATGCGAGGACGAAACGGAGCGTGTGTGTGGTTTCATATATAACGCATTTTGCGTAATCACCTGTAACAGTCTGTGTTGATGTTTATACGATCCCAAAATTTCTGGAACCCTGATCCCATTGAAAAACCCAAAACCTTGTCTACCCTAAACTCATCGAAAACTACTGACCACTCACGAAGTATTTATGCTGGTTTCTAGATAACCCAATCATCTTATTTAGCCTACCGAACAACCTATGCAGACAAATTCTAGATGCCCTGCACGCTGTACATAACCGGGTTAGTCGACCGTAAAACACTTGAAACACCATTTAAAGTTAAAGGAAACTGAAATAACAACATTCTGGATTCGACGAATATTCTTAGATTAACTTGGACTGTTTATATGTTAATGATTTTTACGAAATTCGTTGATTTTCAAGCTTATTAACATCACGCAAACTGTCGGCCATATATTTAGATTCTTCGGTTTGGCTTTGAAGCTAATGCCGTTTTCTCTAGCGTGTGCCCAATGTGCTTACTATAATACGCTTTGCACAAATCTGTGAGTAAAATATTGTTGGCTGAACCTAAATTAAATTGAAACCCCCTTTATCCCGAAACGTCTGGCTTAACTCGTTCAATTATTTTAGCGTGTTATAACGCTGACCACATTCTTATAAATCAATCTTATAAAACAAATCACACAGTTTTCTGCAAATGTTTTGGGTTTCAAATCGGTTAATATAAAGTGAATAGCGCGGATTTTTTAAATCTGGCAATATTTATGACAATATTTATCAAATTACAGTAGACGATGAACGGTGAAACATCGACGAAAACAGGGTTGTTTTTGTTAAGAACTGCATAAAGTATTTCTGTGCGCAAAGGCAAAATAAATCATAGCTTAGATTACGTTTTGTTCTAACAGACACCGTTTCTCTAACATAGGTTGCTGACGCACCGACGTCAAGTCCGCAGTATTCGTCAGGTTTATGCCGTTGCTCATCTACCGGAACCCAGACGTCACAACTTCTGCATCTCTTAGGAAACGCGTCCTGCACACACAACAGCTTCAGGTCTCATCAGCGCGTAAACGTTTTCAACGATCTTCTTGCCGTAAAACGCCACCGATCTCACGGATATGTGGATACTCTACGAACCATTAGGGATGGAGTTTTCGGCCATAGTAATAATCAAGCTCTTTGCAGGCCACATTCTATTTGTCATGGCGAAAGTTCTGTAGCTTCTCTTTCGTTTTATGGTGCCTTAAAACAAACCCCTGAAAATAGCTCGTTGGCAGACACGATGGAATCGTTAGTTGAAAAAGAGGAGTATAGCATCGATGAAAATAGCCCTCCAGGTCATGCTGCTGTTACTGCGTCCGGTGTTCCCAGGCTAGGAAGATCAACAAGCCAACCTCAAAGCTATGTGCAGTCAATCAATAAGCACGATTCTGATAACTGTGCAATGTTTTCATACACAGGTATGCAACTTCACCACCCTAATGATGCCACCATGAACAGCTGTGATGAGATGTGCCATGTTCGTATTGCCGAACGAACGACCGACCTGTCTTCAACTCAGTCTCTGCGCAGCTCAAACGATCTGCATAAAACGCTTACAGAAGTGAATTCGACAACAGAAGATGATGGCTTGTATGGTCAAAGACTACAGTCGAAAAAGGCCGCTTTTAGCACGAGTGAATGTAATTTGAGCAGCGTCTGTACCGGAGCCGTGCATGTTGTCGCTTCGTTGCATAATAGGAACATCAAAGATTTTGAAAACAGTATTAATTTGGTCGAAGAATATCATGACATTGACAAATTTGCGGGTGCGTCATGTAATGAAATTTCAACTAAAATATTTGATAGCAATGACATAGCTGATTTAAAACCTGACTTGCCGGGATCCAACGGAATTAGTGTGGAGGACTATAATAATAATAATAGCGGAGAAACTATTGAACCACCTTTGTTAGAAATCATTCCTGAAGTATATAATACAGCCAGACGTGCCGTTCAGGATTCGAATATTTTTTCGATAATTGGTGAAATTGATGCCATCTATAGCGGTGCTGATGAAAATAATAACGAAAGATTTTCAAATATTGATCGTGAGACGTACAAATTGCCGAACGACGACGAACGATCAAAACGTCGGAGCTGTCCGGAGACGTGCGCTCAAGAATACAGAAACGTTGGTTATTGGTATCATCCAAACTTTGATCCGTGATGTACTGAGTTTGGTTCATACCATTACTTAGAATTCACACAGGCCGTATTGTTTTGGCTGATATGACAATAAAGTCAAACGGACGCAATAAATTCTTGGTTCAAATGTTGTTGTTGCTTGTTGATGAGTTTTTCAGCTAGAAATATTGAGCCAATATGATATTTACCTGTCATTGTTGTGCAACTGCCTGCTACTACTGTGCAACCGTCATTTTATTGAAACTGTAGATTAGATTTTGTTGTTATGAAGGTTAATTTTATAATACTATTCTGGCTGGATATGACACAGCTCAGAAATGCTACTACTGAGTACTGACTTGCGCATAGGCGTTCGGCCAACATTCTTAAAGCATCTATGTACGCTAAGATTTGTTATGCTGTGCTAGTAATACTTGCGTAGAGTTGTTTCTATAAAAGACTTTATGTGTATTCGTGTGTCATAAAACCGTATTTCATTTGTTGGTGAGATGGATGTTACAATGTTTTTGTCCAAGAATGGCATTTTTTTGTGCTAAGTAATGTATAACAATATGATTTTGAAATGGAAAATAAAAAATTTACTTTTAGAAGATATTGGTGAATTTTGCTCCGCTAAGCTCATCATTCAACATATCGTTGTTACTGCTATGAGCGTTATTGTTAGCTTTGTAGATCAAAATCAACATCATAATAACGCACATTTTGCAGTTTGATGCGCTACGTAATACAGAATCATTATTTCATTAAACTGCTTTTATCATAATTTATTAATATAATGTACTTTTACATATTTATGCTTTTCTTCGGCATAACTATAGTTATTCTGTGAATTAGAATTTATGCAGTCATAGCAACACTGTAGCTACTTATTTGCACTGTGAATTATTCAGTTTTAATGTAATAGTGCTAACAACATGTTTAGGCAATTTTTATCCAAAAACGGGTATTTTACTCCTTAACACCCGAATTAATTTCTGTATTAGTTGTGCAATATTTGGAAAAACGAAGCCGGCACCAGGGATCAAACTACGAGTGTAAGATTTGCAATCCACTGAGCTATTTCGGAGCTGATGTTCTGTTCCTTAAGGACAATCAGTAACTAAAGCATTGTGCGATGCTGAGGTAACACAACAACTCACAATATACGCTGTTTTCATTTGAGAACTGTAGATGTTAAATATTTAATTCTATCATGCTTTGACACGTGGTGTCTTGTGGGCAATGAATAACTATTTCAAAATTCGATAGTTCATGGCAAATCTTTTTTGGGCCATGCGACAGTAACCAGCATTTTACTATCAGCACAACCCGCTCACGATTTTAATTGTTTACGTAAAAAATTCTCTAACAGGACAAATAGGTATGAAAACAGCAATAATTTTTACCGCACTTATCAGAGTAGAAACAGAATATATTAATGAAAACAGTTGCGGCAAAAACTAAAGGCCCAATTCTTATTTCGCTTCATCAGCTCTGACGCAAAGGCAACTGATGAATGTGAGGGTGCGCCAGTGATATGATAAGATGGTAACACTCGGTAACATTAATAGTTGATGATAAAATTTTATAGACGAGTATAACACTCGATCATATTTATTCACTGTGCCGTTTCCGCTTACATGGCCGTTTTTGAAACGGAAACCCGCTTAGTTGAAATAGTTAAAAATTTACAACCAATAGAGTCAGTGGTACTATTACAATGTCGTATTGGTGCGATACATGTACGCACACAGAACGGTGTTACACGAACACGTTACAAGTACAGCCTCAAACAATTATATACCTCTTATTTGCCGCAGATGGAAAGGTGTTTACGCGGAAATAGAGTGTGAGATGTTTTAAACGTCGACAGCATTCCAGTGTGTCGGTGGTACAACTTCAAACCCACGATCCAAATCCGCATTCACAGCAACAAACAACATCGGTGTAACAATTAGACACTGGCAAACAATACATACGTTGTAGGACATTTCACATTAGAAACTTCACCGTGCACAAAATTTTAGGCATACACACCTGGCTTTGATATATATATTGCTGTTTCGTAATTTACTCTGTCAGGATACAGTTGTATTTTTTTCTGATTTTTATGCTTCAAATATTTTATTTGGGATGCAGTCTTCCGTAGAATATCAGCCCAGAGAATTGCAATTTTTAGTCATCCACACCTGGCTTTGATATATATTGCTCTTTCGTAATTTACTCTGTCAGGATACAGTTGTATTTTTTTCTGATTTTAAGTTAAAGTTCCGTTTTGTAATCAGTGTCCGTTGGTGATGCGCATAAATTATTTCACTCAAATATTTTATTTAGGATGCAGTCATCCGTACAATATCAGCCCAGAGAATTGCAATTTAATACTGCCTCCAGAGTATTTCTGTTTTAACCGCGTATACTAAAACTGCAGGGTTGTTCGACGTAACGGGTGTATTTTTTGAGCGTATAGGTTGTACACTTAAACAATATGACATGGCTTAAACTGGGCGCCATGTATTCGATAATGGAGCAGATATTTGAAATTTATCAGAGTGCTGTATCCTCACAATTTAAACTAATTGTGTTTGCAAATTTTCGTATTCTGTAGCGTATATTTATATTTTATCTGTTATATGTATGAATTCAGTAATATTTTCGATTCGGCAATCTTCAGTCTTCCTTCTCTGATGCAAAACTTAAGGTTTATATCATGCTATAAATATGTGACTGGTTCAGCTCAGTATATGTAAAAGCAAAACAAATCGAAAAGATTTTTGAGCCAAATAAATGAAACGGGTATATCGAAATATATATGTAAAAAAATTGTTAGAAATACAAAGAAGTTTGTGGCGTTTTCTTTCTAGATAATTGTCGCCGTGGCTGTTGCCGACTATGCTGTGTAAAGTTGATCTTATTGTGGATATATGCGACAAAAGTTTTGTTAGTTAAATGAACACTAAAGTTTGATTTACAACGCTCCGACTCGCTAAACTGGTGCCAAAATCACATTTCAATCGTTGAGAATGATTCATTTAAAGCCTAAATATTACAAGCTTTTGAAAAATTGATGTATTGGATCAACAAGCATAGGCGAAAATTCCGAAGGGGTATCAGGCCCTGGTCCCCAATATTTTTACAGACCATACGTGAGAAATATTCCGTTTTACTTGTATACATGAAAAACATCTATTTTACTTGTATGTCGAATAGCTAGTGGCGCCCAATATAGTATTGGTCATCCAATGTCAATAACGGATTTGGCCGATGACAAGAGGTAAGGAGAAGTAGGTGGAAAGGGTTTTAAATCCAAAACACGTTGATTTTGCTTAGAATGGATTGGTGTTTTTAATAAATTCAAATTTAGTGTTTTGTCATCTGATAGTTGTGGTGCATAGTTATTAATGTTCAAAGTTATAATGCATTTAATATGTACTATATGTTAGTTTATATTTTGTTATTTTTCTTTATGCTTATGTTGATAGTATATATGTAGAATATATAGGTTTATATATATTTTCTTTTTATGTGATTAGTATATATGCTTCTGAAGGAGGTTCGATTTTAGTTGTTTTTTTTTTTGGGAGGTTATATCTATATCTGGTGTATTGTATAAGCTTTTATATTCTTGTGTATATGTGTTGTGTAATATTTTGATTTTATTTGTTTTTTTCTCTATCTCGATATGTCTCTGGTATTATATATCCCATATTTTTCTCTTTTAATATATGCGAGCGTTTTATACGATATAGTGTACAAGCGTTTTTTATTTCGTAGCTGTGTGAGAATTTGTGTATTTCTGTGGTGTGGTGTGTGTTTTATATATCGCGTCATATGTAGTGTAGCTCGTGTCCGATATATTGTGGACGCGTGTGTGATGGCGTGTATGTTTATCTTTTGCCCACCCCCTTGAGGCATTAATTTCACTTTCTCCCGGTCCGTTCTTGAGCTCCGTTCGTTGGTCTCCTTCTCCACCTCTGTATATTATATCTGTGTATATGAGATGTTTTTTATATATCTATTCTATCTTATTTGTTTCCGTGTTTCGACCAATTAATTGTATTTGTTCAGGTCGATTTCGGTACAAACATAAATTGTGTCATCTATTTGCCATGGTTGTGTTCTCTCATATAATGTATGCTGTATGTTTTTTTAATATATTGTATTTGTTACACTGCAAATTTCTTTCAAATGGTGTTTATTTTTAGTGAATTGCTATATTTGAATATTGTTGTGTATCTTTTTGCTAATTTGACAGCTAATCTCGAAACCATCTCTGAAAATTTACTATTTTTATTTTCATATTTTTGTAAATTGACTTGCGCTAATCTTAAAAATCGTCTAAGTTTAGCAACATGTTTTATTGGAATTTAAGTTGAATTAAACTCTGAAAAAAAATAAATTTTTGGGTTTATTCATTTAGCGTCTCCCTCCTGTGGCCGAATATTGGTCGATTTTGAAGGTACAGCTATGATTTTGGTATCATTCAACTCAGCTCAACGAGTTGGTTCAGAAAATATCTCGGCCACTTTTATGACAAAACATTTTTCGATTTATTTGTGTTACCTACATCGCCTTTGTGCCCAAATTTTTTGAAAATTATATAAGTAAATGCATAATTTCAATACCATTCGATTCGCAGTGAGGGGCTGAGTCTAATGGCGTGAAAATCAGCTAGACCAGTTCATGTGTTAACGACGTTAATTAATGTGTTAAGTTTATAATTTCGCATAAATAGAAGTAGCTTCCTTGTTCATGAACCCATTCAGCAGATTTTTCTACCACTCTACGTAGTTTTCAGTGTAGTTCGAATAGTGTAATTAATAATATTGCATATTCTTCATAAAATTTAATTCTTCAATAATTTTAGTGACGCCAAAAATACCTATGCATTTTGCTTGGTAACAAAATATTGAAAATATTTTTGCCCCAAAATGTTGCCAAAATGGATATTTTTTGAACCAGCTCATCGAGATGTTCAAAGGTACCAAAGTTAACACTGCATCTTCAAAATTGATCAAGCAGGGGGTGGGAGATAACTGAAATGATCTTTTTTATATATTTTTAACTATTAATTTGTATCGGACCAAGATTATTGCCTATCTGGACGTTTCTTTTGCGATGTCTATGAATTTATCTCATACTGGAACAAAATTTATTAAGTATTAAATTCTGTACTATATTTAATGAATAAGTATTAAAAATGAGTGCCCAGAGTTACGGCAAATGGGTTGGTGCACTCATACTATAACATTAAATTGGGGGGGGGGGGGTTTTTTTTTTTTTTTTCTTTTGGTGTTTTCCTCTTTTCTTCTTTTTTTTTTTTTTTTTTTTATGATAGTATTAAAAATTAACATAAATAACATTAAATTGTGTTTTTGCTAAATTTGCAGATGTTATACCGAAATTTATAAAGATGCATTTCAAGATTTTTAATCTGATCCTAAATTAAATTTTGAGACTAAAACGATAATTATTGTTAATGCGACGATCGCAATCATAGGCGCAAGTTTGAGAGCATATTCGTTGACAACAGTAGAGGGTTTGTCAAACGGCTAAGGTGAAGAAATGATTATACCAAAATTGCTGTCAACCGGAACAGGTAGAAAGCTTTTTATCCGGGATGTTTGCCGTTTGATGGTACAAATACACACTGAATGCGAAATTGCACATGACACGACACATATCTTTACCTTGGTATCTAAAATTGGTATAGTATAATACTGTGGCACTGTCGTTCCGTGATTAAAAATTATATAAATTAAAGTCAGAACTCTTCGTAATGGAAACAACAGATAGGACGCCCAAGTTCGGAAATTAAAGCAACGACGTTTCTAGGTTTCCGCTTCTTTTTGACTTGAAAATTTTCATTATTATAGTAACTTTGGGATGATATTTTAGGTGTGTTGCGTCTTTGACAGGCTAGTAACTGACAATTAAAAATGCAAAATTTCAATTAATACAAAGCTTTTTATAAATAAATTTAATAAGCAACTTCATATTCCATTATCGAACAACGGATACATTTCAATTTCGAGAACTGTAAAAACAATAATGTTGAAAATCTCGAGGAAACTAAACATTAATAAATAAGCAATGAAACGCACAAAACCTTACAAACGTGGTTCTTATCAAACACGTAAAATAAATAGATTCATTTTATTGCGATTAAAATACGTTTCGAAAATTCGTACTTTCAAATATAAATCACACTAAATAATATTTTTTGAATCGTATGGTAACAGTCGAAGTACAACGGCGAAGCTCGCCCTCTATCGTTATTAATGTTGAAATCTATATATATATTTAATAGATAAATTAAATTTTAAGTGATTTTAAAGTTTATCCCACTCACAATCATATAGGCATATATATCATATAAAGGTAATCTGGAGAAATCTAGATTCTACCACTATAAAGGTAAGTCAATCCCGAGATTTATATAGCTTTAATGAGGTTGTTGGTAAAGTTATCTGTATTAACTGAACAAGATAATACCTTTCCCTTAAAACTATAATCTGAACTGACGAAATGAAAAGGATTCAAGGTCTTGACAAAATGTCCTCACAATTATAGAATTAGCTCGAAATTTGTTTCAATCAGTTATAGGTTTTTGATCAGGATTTCATAAACAAATATTTCATGATCGCTTCTGAGAAATTATTTTGCACATTCTAGGTACCTTTTCCGACAAAGCTACATAAACAATTTGTATCCAGATTTTGTATAGAAACTATCAGTGGTAGGCATTTTAAAAAAATTATAATAATATGGAGCAATGGCCAAACTGGTATAATATTGTCTAAATACTGCTGAAATTGAGTTACGTATCCAGTTTAATAAAGGTCGGAGTTGTTTTGGAAAATGAAGCCAGTTAAACTTCCGTACTTTACTCAAAACGGTAACGAGCTCAGAACGATTAATACAAATACTGAAAAATTAACTACAGCTATTAAGCACGCAGTTCTCTACATTATTATACGTATTACAATATTACTTATTAGCTGTTATTAAACAAATATTAATAAATTATAATCTCGCGCATTTTGAACTCTGACATAACCTCTGTTTTATGACAGGTGTCCTTGGCACTGCCCCCTCATTACTGGGGGTCATCATGCTGTGACTCCTGTCACGTTTCATGGAAGGTAGCTAGGAATTCCCTTGGCTTTTACGGAGATAGATTGTTTTTGAGAGATGTGGGTCGATTAAAGCGGTAAAAGTTTCTATACCGGCCCTTCTCAAACTAAGGTTTGACCTACCCCCCTCGTATGAGATAAATGATGGGGTCTGACCTAGCTCCTTCTCCACAAAACTAGGGATCCGAGCTCACCCCTTCCCCTCCCACAAAACTTGGGCGGTCAGCCTATGATCACCCTATACCAAAAATGAGGGGGTAGATCCGAAAAGGCCCGTTTCATCAAACACGGGTTTCCATTTTAGAGCACGAGAAGTCTCATACTCTTCCCTTATACACTCTAGTTGTAACGAACAAAATTGGCTGGATGCTGGCATAGATAGTGGATTTCATAGAATAGTTATATTATAACATTGACATTTTATCGCATGTTTTTGCGTTTCTTTATGCTTATGTTAAATCGAGGATAGTTTGCACCCAAATGATCTTAGGGTTGTAGATGCTGGAGGCTAGGTGTATATTATGGGTGCTTGCTTACTGCTAAGCCATATACGCCTCCCTCCGCCATGAAGCTTCGAATGTAGTTATGACCAAAATTACGAAAAAAGTTGGGAGAATTTCTGGTTGTCTCATCTAATATTGGGCAACGGCCAGTTTTGACGTCAAACGGCATACCGCTCAACTGCTTGGTGACTGCAAATGGGTGCCTAACTGCCAAGAAGCTTTTGTTACTACGACATTAATTTAATATTCGACAATGCTTCATCAGTATTTCAAAAATCCAATTGTATCTGAAGTTTTACACGGGGTACATAGCAAGGGACGAATCTTACGCTTAGGTATTATAGCAAGACTGTACTGTCTTCATACATTCACCGAAGTCCCAGGTGCGGCTTGTCGGAAGGAGGGGTGGGACGCCGTGGTTCCGGTGTCTCCAGGTTCCAGTAGTGCGGTTTGTAATTCACTTGCTATACAGCAGTAAATGTATAGACGAGCGACGGCGCATAAACCTGCTGACCAACGAGTTTCGAAGCTGTCAACGGTAGAAAATGGTTAACGGATGGGCTATCGTTGAAGGCCAGAAAATTGTCAACAGCGATCCGTTGGCCGACACCCGGGACAATCCTCGGCCGCCTGGCCGACGGCATTGCGGTCGTTACTCAAAACTAGTCTCGTCTAACCCGACAGACGGACAACTTTGCTATGCATGCTTTCGAAGTGCCCTGTGCCATGAGACAAGCTTGCGGAGGTTGTAACACGAACAACGATTATGTCATAGGTCAATGTTATAGATAAAGACGGCTGAGTATAATACTCTTCTACGAACTATGTATTAACTACTGTATGTATTGGTATATGTATTAATTACGTTTGGTGCCGTTCTCGTGCAGTTATCTGTACAGGTACAAACGCATAGTAAATTTAATGTTTTTTGACGCGAGCAGAAATGTGATTAAACTATAATAATTTCATAATGAGATTTGGATCATTGTATCCGTCAAATGTTATATTATTAGAAAATGAACAGCTTAGTTTGGTTGGAGCGTTCGGGAGTCGACAGCACCCCTATTTATTTTTTAGTATATAATTCATATAGAATTTTAGCTTAGGCTTGGCATGTAAAGAACGGCATAGCATTTTCAACATAGCAGCGCGATCATCGCATCTAATAACATAATGTATGGCCTAGGTAACTCTGAGGGGCGGAAAAAATACAAGCCATTCCGTTCTTGATATATGTACTAAGTCTTAGCCAGCCTAAGCTAAGGTCCTTATATATAACACACGTTGCCTGAGTCGGGTTTGCTCTTACGCTGCGCGCGGCAGGCGTGCGCAAATTTTTCCCAAGATAGGCGGCATTTGGGAAAATTATTGACTTTTATTCGACATTCTAGCAGAAATTAAAATCATTTTAAAGTTAGAGAGCATTTTTGAAAATTGTGAGCTAAAAGATTTTCAAAAACTAAACTTATGTCAGCGGGCTCAATCGTAACCAAATTGTACTAGGAGCAGTTCTGGTCGTAAGCAGTCCCAGCTGCACCACCATTCCCCGCTGTGGTGCCGGATGATCCGGCTTCCTGCACTTCAGGGTGAACCGCTGGTTGACCCAACTGAATCGGTTAACTTACAAGCTAGTTTGCCAGATCGTTGGACCTTACCACCGTATTGTCCCCACGTTAATAGTTGTGCGAAGGTCCCCTTAGGCAGGGTCAACCCCTCTAAGCCTACTCACAGGCAACAAGGTTGACCCGCCTTTCCCACACTTTCTACGAAATCCAATTTGCTCGGAGCCCCGTATTTCCGTGCTTGTGAACGTGGTTCCGCCCCTGGATACTCGACTGTCCTAATCTGAGTCCTAGCAATAGGAGTAACGCTTGGGGAGCTGATTTCAGGACCCCTCGCCTTGTCCAGGTCCACTCTAAAGGATCCGCCCAACCTTAAGCTTATAATTTCCGAACTAAATTTGCTGCTGGGGTTGTTCCTTGGAAGTTATTTCTATCATCGTTCCGTTTTACCTGATATTATTACTGCCAGCTGGACTGCTCCCTCTTTCGTTTTTATATTATATTAACCTGGCCTAAATTCGGCGGTTCTTTTCCATTATCCCGCGTTTGCCCAAAAGTGGTGAGATTCCGGAAATTTTGGTATTTTTATGATCCTCGAGACCTCCCCTAATCATTCCAGCTAAAAATCGAATTTTTAAAATATTAGATTTTTTCGGTCCCAAGAGTCGTAAGTTATGGCCAAAAACTATTCAATTGCAGGGCCCTCAGCCTGAGATAGTTTTTGGCCATAACTTAGGATCTGGTTACCGGATCCCCTTAAAAATAACCCCATTCGATTCAGCTCGTCAAGACGCGTCGAATGGTTTGTAAAAATCCAATTTTCAAGAAAAAATTTTGGGTTCCTAAAGGGGGTTCCATGGGTCTTAAAAAATCTAAAATTTTAAAAATTCTATTTTTAGCTGAAATGATCAGAGGAGGTCTCCAGGATCACAAAATTTCCAGAATTTGACCATTTTTGGGCAAACGCGAGCTGGGGGGATAATGGAAAAGTACCAATTCGGCTTCATTGTATGCGGGTGCCCGCGCTTATCGCCCGAGAAGAAGTATAAACACGTCAACAATTTATTCGTTCAAACACGTTAACACTATTTCATATACAAACAAGAAAATTACATATTAAACATTCATAGCAGCTACTCAATGAAGCACCGTGCAGGGTACCGTAAACAAGATTCATTGCGTGTTTATTCGTTCCCGTTACCTATTTCATATACAAGAGATTATATTAATTCTAGCGCTACTCATGGCCATTGATACATAGGAAAAGATACAATTAATAATCATTGTGAGCGACCCAACTAAAACAGCATGAAAATTTGATTCCCAGTAGTAGGAAAAAGGGGGGTTCTGTGCCACTTGATTAATGACCTGTCAAATTTTTAGGGGAAATAATGATTAATGACCCTGGGTCACGTGACCTGTCAAATATAATTAATGACCCTTTGTGTGACAAATAACCCCCTCCATGATATAATATATGACCCATATGTGCTCCCCTACGCCCGCGCATATAATACATATACATACATATATGTAGTACATATAATATATAATAGTCCCCCCGCCCACGCAACAAATAATATATACATACACATGTATACGTAATACATACATATGATGGTCCCCCTCCACACAGGCATTCACTATGATTAATGACTCATCACTTTGGAATGTTCTAGAAGCTTCCATTGGCACAATTCCAAAAATTCAACCAATCAGCGTCAGCAGAGAATACATGAAAAGGGTATAAAAGGCTGTGTAATTTCAAAAATTTCAATCAGTTTGATATGGCGCTCATTTCTGAACTGCTTGGTTTTATGCTCTCGTTGCTTTCAAGACCACTTCGTGGTTTTTTGGAGAGCTATCAAATTACATCACGTCGTCCTGTAGTGGACCCTGCTGTTTTCCTTAATCATAGCAGACGACAGCTGGAGGATGCAATCAAAGAACGACTTTCTACATGGAACGGACTCAAGGCGTATGTAGGAATGAAGGTTACGTTCGAGAAGGATATGGATCCTGATACGACAATCAGCGCAACCTTCTCTGGCAAATTACAGCGGATACTCAATTTTTCAACCGTCAATCAACATACTTCAGTGATTTTCGACGATATTTTAAAGAACATTGACACTTTTGTTCAACGTGGATCTGGCTGGATAGTCAAACAAGTGGAACATTTGGATCTCCACTTGGCTCGATACGTTGGTTTACGAGGAGCAACATACAAGCCTCTCCCCAAAACAGTTCAGTCGAAAAAGGCGATAATCAATGTTCAAAACATTGATAATAGATGTTTTCAATGGGCAATATTGTCAGCTCTGTACCCGGTTCCAATCAATGAACACCCTACTCGTCAATCTAAATATGAACAATATGTTGATAATCTAAAGTTCGATGGTATCAACTTCCCAGTACAAGTCAGCGACATCAACAAATTTGAAAAGCTCAACAATATTGGGGTTAGTGTAATATCTTGTGACGAAGGCAAGCTAATACCTCTACGTATATATGAGGGACTCTGTGAGCGAGTGGTTAATCTACTATTATACAAAGGACATTATTGCTGGATCAAGGATTTGGATCGATTGCTATCAAATCAGCGAAATAAGAAAGTCAAAAAGTTCTTTTGTCAACGATGTCTTCTTCCTCAATATTCACAAGCGAAGCTGCAGCTCCATACAGAAATGTGTAAAAACAATGAAAATACTAGAATAACGTTTCCCAAAGACGATATTCTACAATTTCGAAATACACACAAGATGCTTCGAGCTCCGTACACCATCTACGCTGATTTTGAAACGCTACTTCTCCCCATCGATTCTTGTCAACCATGTCCATCAACTTCATACACCGAAGCTTATCAAAAACATCAAGTGTGTGGATATGGGATGATTGACATTTTTCAATGCTGTGGAGAGGATACAAAGGAAATGGGGAAACCCTTAGTATATCGCGGCAAAGACTGTGTGAAAAAGTTTTTACTCAATGTAATTGAATTGGGTAATAAGTACCAACAGCGTGTCAATAATCAAATACCGCTGCAGATGACTAAAGACGATTGGTTTCAGTACAACTATGAGAAAGACTGCTTCATTTGTGGTAAACAACTACTGTACGATCGTGTCAGAGACCACTGTCATCTTTGTGGTCGATTCCGCGGTGCAGTCCACAATGAATGCAACATTAGCTACAAGATAAACCGGGATGTCAATATATTTTTCCACAACTTGCGAAAGTATGATGGTCATCTAATCATGCAAGAGATTGGTAAATTAACCAATCAACTCAAAATGGAGCTCGATTGTATACCCAAAGGTGCTGAGGATTATCTGTCCTTTAGCATCAAACTTCAACATCAAATTATGGAACAACAACAACGATCTGCAACATATGACCCCAATGGATACCTCGCTCATCTCTTTGCTATACACGACTCAATGCAACCAAACATTCAACCTCATCTAGAAATTGACGAAGACGATTTATCTGATGTGATTTCTCTTGATCAACTAGGTGAGGGTGAAGATAGCGATATAGAGGATAACGAACTTTTGGATAACGTTGCAGGCGAAGATACTACGGCAGCGGAAGAGAGTCCAAAACCTAAAAAATATACTTGGTCTCTCAAATTTAAAGACAGTTTTCAATTCCTACCGTCGTCTCTCCAAGCGTTGGTGGATAATTTAAAGAAGGATGGTAAATTTCCGGCAATGACGGAGGAGTTTGGCGACAATACAGAACCATTATTACGAAAGGGGCTGTACCCCTATGATTATATGGACTCTTGGGAACGCTTTGATGAAACGCAATTACCATCTATCAATGCGTTCTACAATAAACTAAATGATCAAGGTATAACTGAAGATGATTATAAACATGCTAAAAAAGTATGGTCTGTACTAAATTTAGAGAACATGGGACAATACCATGATCTCTATGTAAAAACTGATGTTTTATTACTATGTGATGTATTTGAAAGTTTTAGAACTTTTGCTATTGATAACTATAAGTTGGACCCGGTACATTATATAACACTCCCAAGTTTTGGATGGGATGCTTGTTTAAAGTTGACAGGCGTGCGGTTACAATTGTTGAAAGACTCTAATATGTACATGTTTTTTGAACATGGTATACGAGGAGGTATTTCAATGATTTCACACCGTTATGCGAAAGCCAACAACAAGTATCTTGAAAATTATGACCCAAGTAAGGAGTCAAACTATATAATGTACTTGGATGCGAATAATTTATATGGATGGACTATGGTTCAGAAGTTACCCGTAGATGGATTCAAGTGGGTAGAAGAGAGTCGTCTGTTAAAAATAAATTGGGAAAAGGAGGGGGATGTTGGTTATGTTCTTGAAGTTGATCTAGAATACCCAGATTACTTACATACATTACACAGTGATTACCCTCTTGCTCCTGAGTCTATGAAAATTGAAGACTCAATGTTGTCTCCCTATTGCCTCCAGGTAAAGGAGGATTTCCGAATGAAATATACCCCAATTAGAAAACTTGTCCCTAATTTGAACAACAAGGCTAAATATATCGTACATGCTAGGAATCTAAAATTGTATACCGAATTGGGTCTCAAGGTAACTAAAATTCATAGAGCAATTCAGTTTAACCAGCGAGATTGGATGAAACCCTATATTTTGTTTAATACCGAAAAACGCAAACAGGCAAAGAGTGATTTTGAAAAGGATTTATTTAAACTGCTAAATAACGCAGTCTTTGGAAAAACTATGGAAAATGTACGGGCCTATAAGGACATTAAACTTATAAATTGTCCGAAAAAGTTTCAAAAGTTGGTATCGAACCCTCGTTACAGTGGCAGTACAATCTTTGATGAAAATTTAGTGGCGGTTTCAATGAAGAAACCTAGTGTTTGTTTATGCAAACCAATTTACGTGGGTTTTACTGTTCTTGAGCTTTCCAAAATGTTAATGTACGATTTCCACTACAAATATATCAAGAGCAGATATGATTGTCATCTGCTATTTACCGATACCGACAGTCTCTGCTATGATATATACACAGAGGATATCTACGGTGACATGAAGGAGGACATAGAATATTTTGACACCAGTGACTATTCACCCGACCACTTTTTACATTCAACCAAAAACAAAAAAGTTTTGGGTAAAATGAAAGATGAAACTGCTGGGATTCCTATTGAAGAGTTTTGCGGATTGAAACCAAAAATGTACTCGTTAAAATGTGGAGGTGTTGAGAAAAAGAGAGCAAAGGGCGTCAAAAAACAAACACTCAAAAAAGCTATACATATGGATGATTACATCCAGACTCTAAGAAATACCACTAGACTAAGACATTTAATGAAAAAGATTTCAAACAATAAACATCAACTGTATACGGTTGAGCAGAATAAGATTAGTTTGAGTGCTTATGACGATAAGCGATATATTTTACTAGATGGGGTAACTTCTATTCCATACGGACATTGTGATATTATGGATTGTTCTGATTGATATTTATACTTTGTATGTTTTGATATATGTATTTTATTGTATTTATAATAAAATTTAAAAAATTAGCATGAAATACATGAAAAGGATGCACATACTATATTTTACAAGTTAATATGGCTAAGAAATCTGTTTCGTTTTCTGAATTTGTGGAACAAGAACCCGAAATATATCAGAAGAAGCAAAATTTCTGTGGTAAAAGAATTGATTTGAAAAAAGTGATTGCAATAGTCGTTACCCTGCTTACAACAATCGCAATAGAGACTGGTTTTCTGGTTAACAAGCATGAAAAGAAATCCTGTGTTGAAGGAATATCACTCAATGGACCGTTATGTTTCGAAGATTGGACAAAGCCTCGAATTGAATCTTGGTTTCCAGCTCGTGGTTACAACATTCATTGGGTCAATCGAGCAAGTGATAATCTACAATTTGAGATAATACTTCACCCTCCTCGTTCCATCAAACTGTGGAGTGAAAAAGTCGTCTATCTATTTGATGTATCTGAACATCTATTTCGAAGGTTTGTGGTACCGTATAAGAATCTCCTCGTGCTGATTCAAACAGACGATACATACAAGGGATTTTATTTAACAAATTGCAATCTGGAATACTCCTTCATCGCGAAATTGTCAACCTTCAATCTGCAACGGGTCTTTGAAAAACGACTGTTTAGAGTAAACATTAGAAATGCTGACCTATTCCTATCACGCGCAAACGAAACATTTGGAGTATGAAAACAGCAGTACGTCGTGGTTTGTTGTGACAGAAGAATCGAGACAATGGGTGATTGAAAAATGTTTGACTGAATTTGATTATATAAAGTATATTGGAAACAATGAATATATAATGGAGAAACAATTTGATGATATTGTTGGTGTGGTAATGCCCTGTGGTATGTTAACATGTACAGTGAGGATTGTATATGATATTTATAAAGATAAGATTGTAACCAGTTACCCAATAAACATGAAAAGATAATAGCATCTTGTATATATTAATCATGAAGCTGGAAGATTTATATTACAACTTGAAAAGCCCTGCCGCCTTTTCAGGGATAAACAAACTTTGCCAACATGCTAAAAAATATGGTTATTCCAAGCAGCAAGTTAAAGAGTGGCTACAAGGTCAGGATACATATACACTTCATAAACCCAAACGGAAGAATTTTCGAAGGGTAAAAACAATAACAAAGGGTCTCAATGATTTATGGCAAGCTGATCTTGCAGATATGACACGATTGTCTAGGTATAATGATGGCAACAAATATCTACTAGTGGTTATAGATGTGCTGTCTAAATTTGTCAGAGTTGCCCCCTTAAAGTCTAAAAACTCAAAATTAGTTTGTGAAGCATTGGAAACCATGTTTCGCATTACCCGTCCAAATCATATTTTCTCCGATCGTGGAACTGAATTTACAAATATCACCTTCAGAAACCTTTGTCAACAGTATGGAATAATTTGCTACACTGCTCAGAATGTCGAAACCAAGGCTGCAGTTGCAGAGAGGTGTATCCGTACTTTGAAATCCAAAATATACCGATACCTTACCAAACACAATACCTATCGATATATCGACATTTTACAAGACATTGTTGATAACTACAACCATACAAAGAATCGTTATGGTTTCCGTCCGGTAGATGTAACTGTTGAAAATGAATCGGATATTTTAAAGATTTTGTACCCTCCACGAGGACATAGAAACATTTTATACAAGTTTAAGCTCAACGATGCTGTAAGAGTTGCAAGTGCTCAATTTATCTTCGATAAGGGGTACAAACCCCAATGGTCTCAAGAAGTATTTTATATTACAAGACGAATAACTTCAGATCCACCGCGTTATAAAATTAGTGATTACGGAAAAGAAGATATCTTGGGAACATGGTACGAGCAGGAACTTCAAAAGGTACGTGTAGGAGATACATTTAAGATTGAGAAAATATTGCGAAAACGTAGAATGAAAGATGGTACTCGTCAATATTTAGTAAAATGGCTTGGATATCCTGAAAAATTCAACAGCTGGGTGGGTGAACAAGACATGAAAAGAGTATGACCCACTTATCAATTTTAAAAATGGAGTCAATACCGTTAGAAGTACCGTTTACCTGTATTGTGTCAGGCGCAACAGGAGTAGGGAAAACTCATCTTGTGGCTCAACTGTTGCGTAAAAATCTATTTGATAAGCAATTTGAAAAAGTTGTTTGGTGTTATGGAATGATGCAATCTATGTATCACCAATTGTCGGAGGAAATGGATAATTTAACGTTTGAAGAAGGATTCCCCACCGTGGTTGAAAGGAATGAAGGACAAACACTCTACATTCTTGATGATTTAATGGAGTACTCAAATGACAAAACATTGGCAAATATGTTTACCCGAATGCGACATGCAAATATTAGTACTATATTTATAGTGCAAAACTTTTATCATTCTGGAAAGTACATGACAGAAATTTCCAGAAACGCTCAGTACTTATTTCTGTTTCCAAACCCACGTTCGAAATCAATGATTGCAACACTAGGAAGACAAATGTGGCCTCATAAGCCCAACTTTTTATCTACAGCGTTTGAAATGGCAACCAATGAGAAGCCATACAGCTATCTGATGATCGATCTGAAACCTAATACACCTGAGGATTTACGTGTTAGGGAAAATATTTTTGAGCAAACTGCAGTATACAAACCTACATGAAAAGACACGTTATCTTGATATCTATAAAAGATATGGAACGTCATTCCGCAACAATATCTCTGGCCTGTGCCTTGGTTAAAACTGACAAGAAATGTGTTAAAAGTTTTATGAAGTCTGCCCCTGTATCCATAATCAAGTCTTTGAGCGAAATTTGTTATAATATTTTATATGGCAACATTCCTCTTACTGAACAACAGATTAAGCTGCTACGCAAACAACGTTCTACAATTTACAAACTATCATCTCTGAAGTTGTCTGACAACATGAAAAGACAACATGTTACAATGGATCTTTTAAAAACATTGATTGCAGTATGGCCAAACGATATCTGTTAGTGTCTCCCAGCTGGTTAGAGAAACAAACTCAAACTAATGGAGAACCAGTGAAAGTAAGCGTAGATACACTTGAGGACAAGCCAAAGGAAGATATTTCAAGTCTATTTTCCAAGCGCCTACAGTCCAAGGTCAAACTCCTTTCCAGTCATTTGAAACCCATAAAGCAAGATGCAAACAATCGTGTTGAGTATTCTGACGGATCTGTAGGATCAACCCTGTATGACATATTAAGGTATTTGGTAACTGATAGCGGAAAATTTTCAGCTCCTCGTCCAATAGACATTGACCAATTTCGAACAGAGTATATGCAGGGAGTACCGAATGGGGCTCTAGGGAGAGGCAAGGAAGTACATGAAAAGAAAAGTATCGAGTGGAAACGTTTATATTGAACAATATGTCAACATCAACTACGTTTAAGATTTGTGAATCGAAAGACGGTCGAGCCTTGGCGCTATTTGCTACAGGCTATTGTCCGTTGAGCAGCGTACATGTCGCTGACTTCAAGGTGGACGATATGACATATAGTAGTATTCAGCAATATTATGAATCGGAAAAGGCGAATTACTTCAACTGCTATGAAGCAAGATATGAAATATTGATGGAACGCTCTCCCAAGAAGATAATAAGGGGGGGAAATTAGTTTGAACGAGAGGGGGGGGGTGGCAGGAGGCAGGGCAATATATTTGGGAATTTTTTTTTTTTGGGTTATCTTGTCTTATGGGGCTAAGCTTAACCCCACCTACGACCTGTTGATGTCTACAAAAAATGCTGTGATTGCAGAGGCAAGCAAATTTGGTAACGGGATTGGGCTATATATAGAAGACGCAAACGTCAACGATATCAGTCTTTGGACTAAAGACAACTGGTACGGTCGTCTTTGGATGTCAGTTCGCTATGGACTCCAAAATAACCAACTTAGTGGTAAAGACTACAACCAATAATAACATTAACTTGCTACAACTCAACATTGTTCTACGGCGATTACGATACAATCCACGACGTTTTCGTGCTGGAACTTTAAAGTTGTCAAGCGGAAGCGTGATGGTATGGCCAAATGGCAAACTATTGTTTCTGGGATACAAATCAATGGATGACTTGCGTTCGGATGTGAAGAATTTTAAGAAAATTTTGAAAAACTTTGGATACTGGACTGATGAATTTGAATTTGAAATTTGTTCAGTAACCGGTGTGTGTAAATGTAATGCTGCTATTGATTTAAATATTTTGTATGAAAAGCTGAGAGGCGATTACACTATAACATACCTACCGGAATTATTTCCAAGTTTGAGTTTTAGACATAAGAGTGGGACATTGTCCGTCTTTAGAACAGGGAAAATTGTAATAACAGGTGTAAAGTCTCTTGGTGATATGTATGATATTGTAAACGATATATGTAAATTAATTTTTTAAAATAAAGAGAAAAAACAACAGCACTACATGAAAAGGCTATTATGGTATTTATAAACAGCTTAAATGGAGATTATTGTTGTGAGAAAGTTAAATGATTTGACAGTACAGCTTCCTATACCAATTGAAGCTGATTACGTCCTTGAGATGGGCAACAAGTTATTTGGATCCATAGATAAAAATAAAATGCCTTACATGATAAAGGCAAATTTTATTGAACCTAAAATTTTAAATTGTGGTTTTACAGAAACCCTTTGTGTTTTAACTGGACAAAAAGTGGAGACTTGCTCCAAATTGAAGAATAAATTTACTTCAGACCTAGTTTTT
>JASANE010018398.1:0-147616 GCA_030248225.1 Trileptium ribeirensis | reverse complement strand
TGTTCTTCGTTCAGTTCATATTGCTCAAACAAACATAAAATAACCTATAACGGCGTGGCTCATTCAAAACTATCGACAGTTCCACAGCCACAAGCAATCTTTAATTATTGTCTTTCCAAAAGAATCCAGTGCTTCTTGACACCCTCTGTGGTATGGTGCTTCAATTGTACTTACAACCTGTTACCTTATTTGTGACATCGGCAAAAACAAACAAGCATAAAATACCTATAACGGCGTGGCTCATTCTAAACAATCGACAGTTCCACAACTATAAGCAATCTTAAATGATTGTCTTTGCAAAATAATCCAGTGCTTCTTGGCACCCTCTGTGGTGTACTGCTTCAAGTTTATTTACAACCTGTTACTTTATTTGAGACATCGAAAAAACCAAACAAGCATAAAATAACCTATGACGGTGAGGCTTATTCTAAACGATCGACAGTTCCACAACCACAAGAAACGTTAAATGTCTGTCGATGCAAAGGAATCTAGTGCTTCTTGGAACCCTCTGGGGCGTGGTGCTTCAATTTTACTTACAACCTGTTACTATATTTGAGACATCGAAAAAACCAAACAAGCATAAAATCATCTATAACAACGTGGATTATTCTAAGCGATCTGCTGTTCCGCAACCACGCGAAAGATACTGCGCATTAAATTTGAGTACATTTCCCTTATTTAAAACAGACCGCAGCCCAAAATTGACTCTTTGAAATCCAAAAATGAGCCATTTGTTTTCAAAATTTTATAGCGAAACCTCATTTGGGAGAGTTGGTATTAATTTGTTACACGTTTGCTACATTTTATAAGAAGGTGCTCCATGGTGAGAGAACGAACCTGTAAAATGTGCAAGCGCTTACTAGGAAGGTAAACAACTGCGATTTTATGTCGGAACTGGCATCATCTACGGTTTGTGTTTTGGACACTTCAGCTGGGACTTCCACGTTAAGGAACATCAGCACAATCATCCGCACCGCGGCGACGTAGCCATTTTTGGGGGCGGGTAGGTGGGACTAGATAGCTTTCCAATGTAAGTGCTCGCCGATGGCAAAAAACTCGTCATGTTGGTTGCGTCTCGACCTCAAAAATTTCAATGTCGTGAGAATAATTTGCAACTGGTTTGATGCAAAGCATAGCTGCGTGCCTAGGTCGCTAAAATTGTACGTCTCAACTTCAGAAAATTCGACCTGAATAAGTATGATACAAAGTACACCCCAATCTCCTGGCTACGTATATACCACTGCTCTAAGAGGGTCTTTATTTCGTTTAATGGTTTTAAAGTCATTACTTTTCGCCGTGTTTATTGCCTCGCCAGCTTGCGTATTTAAACAATTTTTTCGGTTCCGAGTTTCGATGTCACATCGCAACGTATTCAAGAGAGACATAGTTCACAATATTTCAATTTCCGGACGCGATGCTTTGAAATAAAAATCAAATTGTCAAAGAAAATACTGCATAGAGTTCGATGTTTTTTTCCAAAAATCCCAATGAGTTTTTGAATAATATCGGTAAATGAATTCAAAGGTAAATGAATTTAAAGGTTTGTTACTAACTTTACCTAAACACAGTGGGCAAAACGAAAATAGCTGCGTTAATAAAATGACTATTATATTCATTGGCTATTTAAAATTTTTATTTGGGAGGTGGAGGCGGAGTCATGTTGTCAGTTATCTAGGCACTTGATCGTATAAATTCATTTCTATATGTGTTACATTAAAATATTGGCATTTGCATTTGTCAATGTGCAATGGGGCAACCTCAATCTTTATTTTGTGGTTCTCAAACGTTTGAAAGGAGGCATGAGCCCTATAACCCCCTTTAAAATATACTAGTGATTATATTCATCAATGGTTGTAATCATACCTACTGGGTAAGCCTGGTGATGTAAGATCTTCATGTATTCAACTTTATATAATACAAATCAACGCACCAATTATCTCTGCCTTCAAGGTACAGCACTGGAACCCAAATCTCGTTTGTTACTTTCATATGTCGCTAAAACATTAGACAACCATCCAGAACAAATCTTATAATTAATTCTATCTCAGAAAGACACGGTTTTGTAACATAAGGAGCAGCACAAGTGGATTCGCAAAATATACTTTTGATCACAGCGGTCTGATTTGTGAAATTGAAAATACAAAGTTCTTTAAACACCTCAACTGGGTTATAATGTAATATTTACCTCGATATCTGTATATGTGATGAAAACATTAGACAACCATCAAATACAAATACTTATAATGATTCCATAAATCAGAAAGTCACAGTTTATAGCATGAGGGCAGCACAGTGGGATCGCAAAGTATACTTTTGATCACAGCGGTCTGATTTGTGGAATTGAAAATACAAAGTTCTTTAAACACCGCAACTGGGTTATAATGTAATATTTACCTCGATATCTGTATATGTGATGAAAACATTAAACAACCATCAAATACAAATACTTATAATGATTCCATAAATCAGAAAGACAGTTTATAGCATGAGGGCAGCACAGTGGGATCGCAAAATATACTTTTGATCACAGCGGTCTGATTTGTGGAATTGAAAATACAAAGTTCTTTAAACACCTCAACTGGGTTATAATGTAATATTTACCTCGATATCTGTATATGTGATGAAAACATTAGACAACCATCAAATACAAATACTTATAATGATTCCAAAAATCAGAAAGACACAGTTTATAGCATGAGGGCAGCACAGTGGGATCGCAAAATATACTTTTGATCACAGCGGGCTGATTTGTGGAATTGAAAATACAAAGTTCTTTAAACACCTAAACTGGGTTATAATGTAATATTTACCTCGATATTTCAGCCGTTATCGGCATTTCACATCAATCTACCGTTTATTTAAGATAAACTATTAATCTGAGTCTATTGGAGCTCGCGATCAGGCAAGGAAAATTGGAATATATGTGTGCATAAATATTTACATAGCAGCATATACACCTATAGATTGTATGAATTTTTGCCATAATTTCATGTATCGATCTCTGATTATAAACGCATAAATGCGTGCGCACTGGTATGATCATTTCATGCCTTAGTTCATTGCTTAACATCACATATGTACATATAATTATATCCTTTATACTGAAAACCCTCAGTCACATCAAACATTAATTCGCCCGCCCCTGCTACATTAGTTTAAAGTGTTTTACAGAAGTATCATAATTACGTATACGAAATTGGCCAAAGTTTAGACCTTAGTGACGCTAGCTGGAAACTCACGATAGTCTCTTTACCTATGAGGTCATTTGATTCCGAGTGCAATTCAAAATCCAACTTTCACGACTGTGCTATTTATGATATCAAAAATTGTTTATTTTATACATGAATCACTTAGCTAATCCCAGCTATTTTTTATAATTTTTTGAACGAAACAGCTAGTTGCGACCCAACAGTCGCAGCGTAGCATCTAGTATATAAAATAGTTGTCAAAAGATTTATAGGGGTCCTGCAGAGGGTCGTCATCGATAATTTCTCCGATTTTTCAAAATTGTTGCTTATAGTTTCGCTAGTAATAATTGCTAAACTTTTCAGAAAGCCTTTGGCACGGGAGATATATGGAGTTCTAGAATGGCTGCAGGGCTCTGAGGTGTGGTAAATGCGGTTTAACCGTGATCGGACTTTTAAGAATAGTAACTCCTTCCCTGTGACAATCTATAATATATACGTGTGTCTGCATGCAACGACTAAATGACTTTTGCATAATAGCGAAATTTGGGCGCTGTTGTGCCTACAAATACCAACTATCTTAATACTGACGCAATTAGCTCAATTCTGAATTCACTGCATGCACTAAAACAAAATAACAATTATTATAAACATTACAAGCAATACACATGTATTTTAGGATTTCTATACCTGTACAAGAACATAATCCGGATTTCTATACCTGTACAAGAACATAATCCGGATTTCTATACCTGTACAAGAACATAATCCGGATTTCTATACCTGTACAAGAACATAATCCGGATTTCTATACCTGTACAAGAACATAATCCGGATTTCTATGCCTGTACAAGAACATAATCCGGATTTCTATACCTGTACAAGAACATATTCCAAACGACAATGCTACATTTTATCAAAAGCAATTCAAATGGAAACCATTACTTACCTATTACGCCGTTGTCTATTGGAATGGCAAAAACAACCTAAAATATTAATAATATTTAACAATAAAAATTGAGGAGTAATATGAGTTTGATATACTATATACGGATGCGCCTCGATCGACGAAGTCTCAACTATCGCAAAAATTAGAATTTATCATTTGAAGAAGGCAACAAAACTTAGTTATTAATAAAGTTAATCATTCATGTCAAACTCTGTAACCTAGCTATGTAAATAAATATATATATTAATCTCCCTATGATAGTAACGGCTACAAGATATAACTCAGAAACGAATAGTGGAAATTTGTTTGAGCGCTCGGCGTCAGGCAGCTTAGAAGCAGCCACCGATTGTAAAAAGTACAACTAGGGGATTATATGTTTACTATAAAATCATACATGCTCATGGGAAAAAGGGCAATATCTCCCCTGAAGCTCGGACATATAACCTTTCTGACGAACGCCTATCCCCCACGGCAAGTAGCCCGACCTCCTTGAAGCTCCGCAGCCATTCAGCACGCGGTAAATTTTCACAAATCCCAGCAAAAATCGAGCGAAAATTGGCAAAAATTGAAATAAAGTGCCAAACATCGGGAGAGAAGTGGCGAAAATCGGTGGAATATAGTTTGGCCAACCATCAAATTGCAATTGGGCACCAAAACCACATAATTACTATTGGGTTTACCCGAGGTAATGGCAACCATTAATTGTTCCTCTGCTGCTGCGTATGAGTAAACAAAACAACTACTGTAGCAACCTTTATGATTTTTAGTGGTTGAACAACTCGAAAAACTCAGGGACTAGGACATAAAGAGTGATGCAAATCACCTTTCCAAAAGTGTAGTAGTTGTGTAACGCTTTACCGGTAGTTAACTTTCTGCATTTATTATTACCATATTGGTTCATTTTATTGCTGTTAATTACTTTCTATCTGCCCTAAATTATTAAAACTATAATTTTTGCAGCGTTTTAATGCACTTTGGTAAACATGAAACACAGCTCAATAACCCGCAATGTAATGCACGACTTGTTTATTCAAACGTGGCCGAATGGTCTAGTGCGCTGCTTTTTGTGTAGTACAAGGCAGCTACACAATGGCTTAGACATAGTAAAGTTCCGAAGTAATCCTTTGTTGACGGGATATCAAATAGTAACAGCTTTCCACAAAATGTACCAACTACGGTATTATTGGAAGGTTTAGACATCAGTATTGTACAATATACCACTAGAAGTTCTGTCAAGTCAGCTTCTCACGGACAATCCTGTTATAGGGTTAGGGAATACTTGAGATGATCTCATTTTTATATTATAACCCTGAAAGTATAGATAACTCTCTGGTGGCACGGTTGGAAACGAAATGATTGGCGACATGTGTGAACGATTTATATTATAACCCTGAAAGTATAGATAACTCTCTGGTGCCACGGTTGGAAACGAAATGATTGGCGACATGTGTGAACGATTTATATTATAACCCTGAAAGTATAGATAACTCTCTGGTGCCACGGTTGGAAACGAAATGATTGGCGACATGTGTGAACGATTTATATTATAACCCTGAAAGTATAGATAACTCTCTGGCGCCACGGTTGGAAACGAAATGATTGGCGACATGTGTGAACGAGTTATATTATAACCCTGAAAGTATAGATAACTCTCTGGTGCCACGGTTGGAAACGAAATGATGGGCGACATGTGTGAACGATTTATATTATAACCCTGAAAGTATAGATAACTCTCTGGTGCCACAGTTGGAAACGAAATGATTGGCGACATGTGTGAACGATTTATATTATAACCCTGAAAGTGTAGATAACTCTCTGGTGCCACGGTTGGAAACGAAATGATTGGCGACATGTGTGAACGATTTATATTATAACCCTGAAAGTATAGATAACTCTCTGGTGCCACGGTTGGAAACGAAATGATTGGCGACATGTGTGAACGATTTATATTATAACCCTGAAAGTATATATAACTCTCTGGTGCCACGGTTGGAAACGAAATGATTGGCGACATGTGTGAACGATTTATATTATAACCCTGAAACTATAGATAACTCTCAGGTGCCACAGTTGGAAACGAAATGATTGGCGACATGTGTGAACGATTTATATTATAACCCTGAAAGTATAGATAACTCTCTGGTGCCACGGTTGGAAACGAAATGATTGGCGACATGTGTGAACGATTTATATTATAACCCTGAAACTATAGATAACTCTCAGGTGCCACAGTTGGAAACGAAATGATTGGCGACATGTGTGAACGATTTACGCAATCTAATGGTATTCTATAGCGTAATATTGTTCCTCGCCTTTCGGCTTATAACTATTATAGTAAGCGCTGCATATGTAAAAATGTCTGTCTTTTTTAAACTCTGTATTGACATTGATAAAAAATTTTTGTGCGATGCAATATATAGATGTGTATTCTTCGCGCTAAATATTAATAGCTTTAACATCCCAGTATACGGCTAAAACATTACCACGATAAGGTCCGTCAGTACGCAGAGAAGATGATAAGCAACATTCCTTTGAATTATAGCAGCCATAATCATACAACTTTCATAGTCAAACATAAAACGTGTGGATTCATTAAAGCCCACAGAAATCTTCGAGCGCAGCTGATTTCATTCAGTCATTGTAATTGTTTACTGTTAATAACATGATTTATTGTACACCGAGACATATATGCTGAGAAATAAACCACCTTAAAGCACAAACATACATTACTAGATGTTTCGCTAGAGCCGCTGGGTTTTAAGTGCTTTCCAGCACATAAAATGTTCTGACGATGTATTGACTACCAATGAAATATGACATGATAGTTGAAGTGTTATGAACTGAACAAGGTAAATATGTAACAATAAATCGCTGTCAGTTTTTGAATTATTACAAAATTGTAACTCTCATTGTACTGGTCGATGCATACTTGGTAAAGTTTAGCGATATTTTGTTGATCACATCGAAAAAAAATGGTTCTAGGTGCCCTATTTAATAGATAGTAACAATACAATTATTTTTCATCAAAATGACGTTACAAAAGCGCTTGGAGCAGTTTGCTATATATCCCTGAACATATAGATTTCTAAATTCGTTTTGCTCCTGGCACATGTTAACAGTGCCGAACGCAATGAGACTGAAAGAGTACGTCATTCATAGATTATGTCAATTTTATTCAAAACATTTGCATCGGTTTGTAAATATAGGGTGTTTCAGAAGTAACTACCCACACTTTGTCAATCAATATCTTCTGGCGTAATATTTTGCAATGGTTGTTTATCGCTGTTTTTAATATTTCAGGTTATTATAAATATATACTGTTTATACCATGGATTCCCCACGACGATCTCTGCCTGAAAAAATCTGTGTTGTAAAACTTTACTATAAATACGGAAATTATGCCGAAGTCTCACGCCAGTGGAAAAAACATTTCGACTCAATACCTCCTACTCGCTTGACGATGGCTGATATTATTTTCCGATTCGAGGACACTTGCAGTGTATCGGAACGGCTGAGGCCGGGTCGTCCAAAGTCTGCCACAAGTGGGGACCAGAAAGCTGTATTAAGCGCTGCGGTATCCAGGAGACCTCATAAGTCAACTCGAAGGGCTTCCCTCCAGCTGGGTATTCCTCATACTTCCGTTTGACGCCTTTACAAGGACCTTAACGTGAAGCCCTTTCGGCCCCGTCTTATCCATGGACTCTCTGATGATGATTTCGATCGCAGAGTCCAGCTTTGTGAGACATGTATGGACATGGTGGAGAGCAGTGCGTTGGATCTTGATCGCATTTTGTGGACCGACCAGGCAGTTTTCAAGCTCAATGGTAATGTTAATCGCCATAATTGTGTTTATTGGTCTGAAGACAATCCACATGTCACGATTAACAAAGAGGTCAACGCCCCTAGAATCTGTGTCTGGGCCGGAATTTGTTCACAAGGCATCGTTGGTCCATTCTTTTTTGACGGAAATGTCAATAAAACTAGCTATGTGGAACTTTTATCTGTGAATGTCTACCCGCAAATCGCAACCGAGGACCTTGTTTTCATGCATGACGGAGCCCCAGCTCACTACGCTACCGAAGTCCGCGCTTGGCTGGACGAAAGGTTCCCGAATCGATGGATCGGTCGCAGGGGTGAAATCGAGTGGCCAGCTAGGTCACCAGACTTAACTCCGCCTGACTTCTATCTTTGGGGTGTTCTGAAAGAAGATGTTTATGGAAGTAGGGCTAAGGACCCTCAAGAATTGATGGATAGATTAAAATCAGCGTTTTCTATCCAGTGGACTTATGCGCCAAAGTTTGCCGATCTGTACCATCCCGACTGGAGAAATGCATTCAGCTTAGCGGTGCACAGACGGAGCTGTTCTGAGATCTTTCTTCGTAATGTAAGTAAACTTCTAATACTTGTCTATAATTATACAAAAAACTGGCGAGCTACTTCTGCCCAGTCGACCGATAGTTAGAATCAAACAGTGGGTAGTTACTTCTGAAACACCCTGTACATGTCTAATCCTGGTTTTAATGCGGTGTTTTAATGTCAAAATGGACTCCCAAAATATTTAGATGTTTGCACCGCAGTATTATATGGCCATTAGTGTTCGAAGATAGGGTTTGCAACCGATGCCTACCGAAATATATCAGTTTCGATTTAGAATTAATTAAATTTAGGAAATGTTGCTCAAACCATGTTTGTAGTGCCCGCAGCAGACGCTGTAGGTCACGAATTACATCGTTAACATCATTTTTATCAAAATCCTTGCATATATCAATCTCATCAGCATAGCTATAAACACAGAGTCACAACAATACCAACAGGTGAAGTGTAGATGTTGACTATTAGAGAACATAAAATTCTCCCCTGTGGCACTGCTGCTGATTGTTACTGCAGGTGATCTCGTTTCAACAATTTTCACGCATTGCATTCTCCCTGAGAGATAAGAGCGAATCCACCGCATACTATTTATGAAGGAGCCAATATTTCGCAGGCATCATATGATAAGGGTCTCATGATGCACTTAGTCAAACGCCGCCGTTAGGTCTAGAGAAACAAGACCTGTTGGCCGCCCATTCATGAGACTAGTGTTGACGTCATTGTGGCTCTTAACGATTGCCATATCAGCAGAATTGCGACACCTTTAGGCTGATTGCTGGAAAGGTAAAACTTTATCTGATTCAACACAATGTCTAACTTGGGCTGCTACAGTACGTTCAAGCAGTTTAGCAGTATAAGCTATATAGGAAATTGGCCGGTGGTTGTTTAAATTTGAAATATCACGATTTCGCTGTTTTATGCGTAAACGCAACTGTTTTCTTGTCTTGCTCTGCAATTGTACCTGTAGCGACCGGTCCATTGATGCATCTAGCCAGTACTGGAGTAAAATGTTCCCCTGAAGCTTTATTTAAGATTGGTAGAGCAGCAAAATTTACTAACTTAAAAAAAGCTTTTGCTATCATATCATACATGTCGATGTCTCCCAGGGGTCACTGGCGTGTCAGGAGGAGGGATAGTATGGCCTGTTAGGGTTGGTCGGGCCCTCAAGAAGAGGTTGGTTCGGACCTCAGTGGGGTAACACCCTGCTCCTTTGAGCTAGTACGTATCATATGCAATCGTGAAATAATCGCTATTATGTACTTATGTACTTGATGCACAGTAAAAATTCTTCAACATAGGCGAATCGTTGTCAAAGAATGTTACTATAATTATGACATTGCTTTTCATTTTGAGTTGAAATGAGTGTTTGACTTATCGATTATTATTTGAGAGATGCATCATTAATGGGCTCATATAAGGGGGATCGCTGGACGGCCGCCACACGCCCTTCCCCATTTGGGCTTTGACAAAAATTTCATTTTGCATCTTTATAGATATACATATTTCCAATACGCAAAGTGATTGAGAGTTAAGATAGACACCGACATTTCACATTCCTGGCCTCAAATGTAATGAAAATTGCCTCTAGCTATGGCTAACAAGGGTGCCTATATATCTTGGAGCTCTGCCGTCCCAGGTTTTCTGGGAGCTCTATCTGCTGCTGACATTATTATTTGAGATGTTTATTTGATATGCACCCTGTCGGTTTCTCAAGTGGATCTTATACACTGGAAAAATTTGAGGCAAATCACTTCACGCGCTATTTATGTTTCAAACCAGGACAACTAGATGGTATACACCTATGCTTCATATTATCTAACCCAAATCCAAATCTGATCTCTTCCGATAGGACGGTTCTCACACATATATATTGTAGGAACCCAAGGTCCGGGACAACTAAATGGTATACACCTATGCTTCATATATCTACCCTAAATCCAAATCTGATCTCTTCCGATAGGACGGTTCTCAAACATATATATTGTAGGAACCCAAGGTCCGGGACAACTAAATGGTATACACCTATGCTTCATATACCTACCCTAAATCCAAATCTGATCTCTTCCGATAGGACGGTTCTCAAGCATATATATTGTAGGAACCCAAGGTCCGGGACAACTAAATGGTATACACCTATGCTTCATATATCTAACCTAAATCCAAATCCGATCCCTTCCGATAGGACGGTTCTCAAGCATATATATTGTAGGAACCCAATGTCCGTGGAATTGAGCTAGATTGCAGAAAAGCAATGAAAAATATTGCCCAGATTACCAAATTTTTCCTTGTAATTTTTCACATTTTTACTTTGCACTTTTTGGAATTTTGCTCATAGTTTATACAACTTGACTTAGTAACAACGCATCAAATTAAATCATGTACTAAATCATAGGTGTCTTCATAGGGTAGTGGGGCTGTTAAACCCTAAGGCTCGAATCTCCCTTAAGCCATATTTATCACCATGAAAGCTTCGCAGTCACAACCCGCTCCGCGCATTAGGCGTGAGAAAAATTTCAGCACAAATTAGCAAATGCTATAGTAACATAAGTAAAATGAAGGGAGAAATCTTGGGACGAAGAGAGGAGGTCCAACTTCCACCGTTGAAGACCTTCCAACGCGGACCTCCTACCCTAATAAGCCGGACCTTCGGCACGTATGTGCTGAA
Organism: Trileptium ribeirensis; assembly: GCA_030248225.1. Lineage (NCBI taxonomy): Eukaryota > Metazoa > Nematoda > Enoplea > Enoplida > Thoracostomopsidae > Trileptium > Trileptium ribeirensis. The sequence continues at coordinate 136,446 of JASANE010018398.1, read as the reverse complement.
CGAATCAGAGAGCAAAGTATATATTTAGAACATTCAGCTGTACTGGCAACCCTCGCTCAGATGAAAACACTTGGAAAATATCTACTCTATATTAAAAAAGAAGTTAGTTGTACTGAAGTATCAAAGCGAGTTGTATCCACTGCAAAGTTCAACATAGTAATAGTACATTGTAAGTACAGTTTAATGGTTTGCAGCTTTCATATTGCAGATAAATTCCCAAAGATGTGATAACACATATGCAAGCTTTGTCAACCACCATGGAAATATCGGTGTATGGGTATTTCCTTAAATAAAAAACACTAATAAGCTATTATGGAACTAGTATAAATGTTACATTAAAAAAGCACGAAATATTATTTCCGACTGTAGTATCTGATCTTATGTAGTCCTGTGTTCATGGAAGCTTCGGATCATTTACATAGAAGCGATTTGTCGCAGGTACGTATAAACAGTGCCACAATAAGAGGTTACATGAAAAACGGTTCTTAGCTGTCGTATACAACAGTGCATATTCCAGAATTGCTAAAAAATCACTATTGAATACCTGCTGTCTAAATATGTTTGGTATTTAGTCGGCTAAAAGATAATTATTGTAATAACGAGTACCAGGTTGATTCCTTGAAATATCCAAATTTCTACAGTCAAAAAATCACTATTGAATACCTGCTGCCTAAATATGTTTGGTATTTAGTCGGCTAAAAGATAATTATTGTAATAACGAGTACCAGGTTGATTCCTTGAAATATCCAAATTTCTACAGTCAAAAAATCACTATTGAATACCTGCTGCCTAAATTTGTTTGGTATTTATTCGGCTAAAAGATAATTATTGTAATAACGAGTACCAGGTCGATTCCTTGAAATATCCAAATTTCTACAGTCAAAAAATCTCTATTGAATACCTGCTGCCTAAATATGTTTTTGTATTTAGTCGGCTAAAAGATAATTATTGTAATAACGAGTACCAGGTTGATTCCTTGAAATATCCAAATTTCTACAGTCTAAAAATCACTATTGAATACCTGCTGCCTAAATATGTTTGATATTTAGTCGGCTAAAAGATAATTATTGTAATAACGACTACCAGGTTGATTCCTTGAAATATCCAAATTTCTACAGTCAAAAAATCACTATTGAATACCTGCTGCCTAAATATGTTTTTGTATTTAGTCGGCTAAAAGATAATTATTGTAATAACGAGTACCAGGTCGATTCCTTGAAATATCCAAATTTCTACAGTCAAAAAATCACTATTGAATACCTGCTGCCTAAATATGTTTTTGTATTTAGTCGGCTAAAAGATAATTATTGTAATAACGAGTACCAGGTTGATTCTTTGAAATATCCAAATTTCTACAGTCAAAAAATCACTATTGAATACCTGCTGCCTAAATATGTTTGGTATTTATTCGGCTAAAAGATAATTATTGTAATAACGAGTACCAGATTGATTCCTTGAAATATCCAAATTTCTACAGTCAAAAAATCACTATTGAATACCTGCTGCCTAAATATGTTTGGTATTTAGTCGGCTAAAAGATAATTATTGTAATAAGGACTACCAGGTTGATTCCTTTAAATATCCAAATTTCTACAGTCAAAAAATCACTATTGAATACCTGCTGCCTAAATATGTTTGGTATTTAGTCGGCTAAAAGATAATTATTGTAATAACGAGTACCAGATTGATTCCTTGAAATATCCAAATTTCTACAGTCAAAAAATCACTATTGAATACCTGCTGCCTAAATATTTTTTTGTATTTAGTCGGCTAAAAGATAATTATTGTAATAACGAGTACCAGGTCGATTCCTTTAAATATCCAAATTTCTACAGTCAAAAAATCACTATTGAATACCTGCTGCCTAAATATGTTTTTGTATTTAGTCGGCTAAAAGATAATTATTGTAATAACGAGTACCAGGTTGATTCCTTGAAATATCCAAATTTCTACAGTCAAAAAATCACTATTGAATACCTGCTGCCTAAATATGTTTGGTATTTAGTCGGCTAAAAGATAATTATTGTAATAACGACTACCAGGTTGATTCCTTGAAATATCCAAATTTCTACAGTCAAAAAATCACTATTGAATACCTGCTGCCTAAATATGTTTGGTATTTAGTCGGCTAAAAGATAATTATTGTAATAACGAGTACCAGATTGATTCCTTGAAATATCCAAATTTCTACAGTCAAAAAATCACTATTGAATACCTGCTGCCTAAATATTTTTTTGTATTTAGTCGGCTAAAAGATAATTATTGTAATAACGAGTACCAGGTCGATTCCTTTAAATATCCAAATTTCTACAGTCAAAAAATCACTATTGAATACCTGCTGCCTAAATATGTTTTTGTATTTAGTCGGCTAAAAGATAATTATTGTAATAACGAGTACCAGGTTGATTCCTTGAAATATCCAAATTTCTACAGTCAAAAAATCACTATTGAATACCTGCTGCCTAAATATGTTTGGTATTTAGTCGGCTAAAAGATAATTATTGTAATAACGACTACCAGGTTGATTCCTTGAAATATCCAAATTTCTACAGTGAAAAAATCACTATTAAATACCTGCTGCCTAAATATGTTTGGTATTAAGTCGGCTAAAAGATAATTATTGTAATAACGAGTACCAGATTGATTCCTTGAAATATCCAAATTTCTACAGTCTAAAAATTCAGCAGCATACAAGTTATCTTTCATCTTCTGTGTGTCTTATTGAAATTAAAAACCACGTGCTGCGTTAAATATAAACAATTGGGTGTTTGCAATGATCACTTGATTAGTTTTCAGTATTTTTCTTGATTTTGGCGCAACGTGACTATTTTGTGGACAATAATGACTTGGTCTGAATTATTTTTTGAAAATAGCTCCGAATTTTCCACAGAAAGCCAGCTAAATTTCAGCGATATGTTACTCTTTAGATTATATTTTATTTGGCGGTTTTCTCCGTATTAAATCGTATAAATTTTATAAAATATATTATTTGATGCTTTCGCTTTCGATATATCGCCAAATACAAAAGCTAATTTTAATATTGAATTTCCTGTAAATCAATTGATCTAGAGTAAAACAAAGCGAATTCTCGGAAGAGTCTAAGAAAATGAGTGTAACATAAATCCTTGATGAAGAACGAGATTTTGCAATAAATTTCACGCTTTGCAATATGCTGAGGCTATTTGCGCCACAATAAACCTGTTATAACATAGTTCTAAAGCTAAAATTAAAACAGAGAGCTTACACTTCACTAAAAACATTTTTCTACAAAAATACACGATATATAAATTAATATAATATCTACATTTTAGTTAAGAAACGAAATTCACACAGCACATCTAAATCTCATCCTGGATCATCATTATATTCGACAAAATAGTTAAAAAATTGAGATGATCTTAAATTAAGCGAAAAAATACACCAATTGAACAAAGTAGTGATGGTTATCTTTTATATATATAAGTATATAACATTTTATCACGACGAAAACATTTAAATTTTCATTTCTATCACAATGTGTTGTCGACATTCGGCATATAACCCTGTTCCCTGAATTACTACAAATACACCTAAAAAAATTAATCACGCTTGTTCAGATACAATTTTATTTACAATTCCTGTTAACTTCAGAGTTGTGAAAATATCAAAGTGAGACAATGTCACAAGAATCCTGAAGAATGTCGTTTATACCAGTTGTAAAATGCGGAATATATATATACTATCAAGATTCTTTAACCTTTAAACACGTACAAATAAAAATTTCACGTATTTAACTTTATTTTCCTTATTAACTTTTATTAATTTATTATTAACTTTCAGCCATTGTTAACAAATTGTCAAATTTATACTGTAAGACTGTGGACGTGCTCACATTGTAACCGATCTGATCGCTTATGATCCATACCGATCTGAACCGAATTGTATTTTGGTTACATATAGAGTGTTAACACTGCATCCGAATTGGTAGAGCATGCACAATTATATCGAATCCGATTAGTTTTAAATTGACACATTTGTCAGCCCGCACATTGCAAAGCGATACACTAACCGAGTTTTGCTTGCACTGTGCGTTTGCACGTGTTTCGTTGTTCCCTCGCTATGGGGACGTCCTTACGGAGGCGAGGAATAGCCATCTGATAGCGAAGTGGATAGGGTACGAGGTTTGGGCCAAAGTGATCCCGAAGTGGATAGGGTACGAGGTTTGGGCCAAAGTGATCCAGGTTCAGCCGCCGCAAACGTTTGTTCCAAACTGTTCAAAATACACATTAGTTTAAAAAGGAAAGGGACAATAGTATTCAGTTTTCCATCGCAGAAGAGATTGAAACAAATGATAAGATTAATTAGTTTATGTTTATACTTGTCTGTATTTTTTCAATAAAGTCAAGAACAATTTACGTAAATCACTAGTTTTATCGGTTGGTAACGATTTCAATAATAGCACAAGATTATTTATAGGTGCGCATAGGGACGCGGTAGCGCCAAGCCATATTTACTGGCACTGACGCTCTAACATCCCCTTCCCGCGCTGAAAGCACGCCGCAAAAATTTGATTTTAATAATTATGGAAATTTCTAATATTTAATTCAAAATACTTCTTTCACAGCCGTACTCCCAGCTAATTCATTACCAAATATTAATTCAAAATTTAAAACATTTGCAACTTAGTTATGATATATTGAAGGTGTCTAAAGCAAGAGCTCAAAAATAGTGTAGCCTTTGTATTTTCTCAAAAAATTATAAACTTTACGGAATATACCATATTTGCTCCCAAAACCATTTTAGGCCAAATTATGCATAAATATCACGTTCTTTAACCCTTTCCTTCTTAAACCAAAACGTAGTTTGTACTGTCGTGACCAAACTTTTGCTCCGACCGCGGATTGAACCTAAATCGCTTATATGCAAGTGTTGTACGCTACCCACTGCGCTATATAGGGATGTTGCTCGGTTCCTTAAGAAACCTTACAACACGAACGAATATCAACGCAAGTGCAACTGCACGGCGAGCGGCAAACTGGGCAATTAAGTCGTGACGCAATCTACGCTGCGACATATGTACCACTATATGAACAAAATGTTTAAGCAACACGAGGCAGCAAATGAGTGAGAATTATTAACTATTCTCACCTTTTAAGGCTTTTTGGGCTTTTCAGACGGAGTGTGTAATCAAAACGGATCACGAGCGACTACTACTCAATGCTAAAAGTAACAAAAAACCCATTCAATGGCAATCTGGCTAGCTATCTTTATGTTTTTGAATTAATTTAGTTGTTGCAACGAACATATTTCAGGTAATGATTTGTCATAAAACAGACGCGTTGTCTTGCTCATTATTCACTATATTAATATTGACATAGGTGCTGATTGGTATATTGCTGAAAAATGGATTTCGAGGGAATGCTATTTTTGGGACAAGTACTTTTCAGACAGAGTCTGTAATCAAAACGGATCACGAGCAGCTACTACTCAACGCTAAAAGTAACAGAAAGCCCATACAATGGCAATCTGGCTAGCTATCTTTGTGTTTTTGAATTAATTTGTTGCAATGGACATATTTCAGGTACGGACGCGTTGTCTTGCTCATTATTCACTATATTAATATTGACATAGGTGCTGAGTGGTATATTGGTGAAAAATCGATTTCGAGGGAATGCTATTTTTTGGAACAAGTACTTTTCAGACAAAGTCTGCAATCAAAACGGATCACGAGCGGCTACTACTCAACGCTAAAAGTAACAGAAAGGCCATACAATGGCAATCTGGCTAGCTATCTTTATGTTTGTAAATTAATTTAATTGTTGCAACGAACATATTTCAGGTAATAATTTGTTATAAAACGGACGCGTTGTCCTGCTCATTATTCACTATATTAATATTGGCGTAGGTGCTGAGTGGTATATTGCTGAAAAATGGATTTCAAGGGAATGGTATTTTTGGGACAAGTACTTTTCCACCAAAGCACGAAAAATTTCCTTTGACTTATCAAAAATAAGTATGTAACCAAATATTGTGCTGTATAAAGATTATCTACTAGTGGGGTGAATAGCGTAGGCGTTTGCATGCTGCATTAATTATACGTATAAATGTTAGTTTCCATTTTCTGCATCTCGTTTCTCAGGTTTTTTTTAATTTTACCTGACCAAATTATCTTTTAAGAGGATAAGAAGGCGCACGGGAAATGCCTTATAAGATGTATCAATACAAGTCTTGTTAGTAGATTGAAAATGAGGGTTTTGCCCCATCCCTCTTGTCTGGTATTTACTGAAAAGGAGTAATTAATTGGCTAGATAATGAATCACGATTACCCCTCTACTGATGACTCATTACTATTCATATGTATGTAACGAATATTTATCGTTACTGGTTCAACTAACAAGAATAAAAAACTACCTTCAACCTTTTATTTCACAATATATATCGTCCGAACCGCGGCTGCAACAACTGTGACAATTCGCTACAACGGCTGATTTACACCACCATGCTCAACAAGCAAAAAACTTAAGAAAGACACCAGCCACGCCCGGATTACAGTATAAATAGAAATTACAACCTCTGCACAGGAAATACAAAAAACCAGTTGTTTCTGCTATAGCTATACAGTTGACGTCAATGCAAGCAATTTTATGTTCTGTACAACTCCTACGTTTAACAATTAATAAATCTTTAAGATAGCAGACAATACATGTAGCAGATCGTTCCTAAACTTTATATTATGCTGCATTCCTCGGGGGCACATATAGTTCTCCCCAGTTCCCGACACATTTTCTCAACTAGCTTCGAGTATGCCTGCTGTCACATTTATCGCTAAGCATACATATTTACAAGTACATTACAATACTATATTGTTATTGATGGCAAGTATAAGATTATACATCATACCCAAATATAAAATAACCTATCGCATATACACCAATGTTATATATAAAACAAATATGTTAAGTTCTGATTTGAGAATTTCCATTTAAAGTCTGTTACGTCTGACTCCGGCGACATTAGCTAAATCTTCAAACCATTCTTTTGCAGCAATCGCACTCGGCAACACATGTGTCGGAAAGGCGAGTTTCCATTCAATATTTGACTTCTGTCGAAGGCGAATACAATAACGAGAAATCAGACACAGCCCGTCATCCTGTAGCAACCCCAAATCTGAGTTAATACGATCGATCTCGTGCATGTTTTCATTATCTTGCTGATCTGGAACCAATACAGATACCACCACACCACCTTGGCCGCGGTAGCGCCGTAACAAACTCAGAAGATCATAGAACCGCCGAAACGCTGCATCCGCCGGCATACCTTTACGAACATCTTTATTTCCTGCAACTATTATGATGTTTTCCACTGACTCTGGAATGAGTCCGTCGATAACCCATACTGAAATCTCAATAATCCCTGCGTCTGCCCTCGATAAAATGTCCATTGTGGGGGAATTAGTGCGCGAAATTACTCCGCCATTGCATATCCAACTATTACTGTACCAATTCCATCTTTAACCTGATTCGGCAAAAAACCTAATAAGCCTCGTAGTATTCCCTGCTCTACAGACACTCCCCAGACGTTTTTGTCCAGAAACGGAGTCCTATTGCTTAGCTTGTCCGAGCTTACGCCTGCCGAGAGCCACGCCTCACTCGATTACAGCAGAAAAATTTGATAGTTTCCATCATATAAACGCCGTGACAAATTATATAACTGCATCTCCGGATATCATGTGTTAACATCCATGGCCACTAACTTACCCACTACGCATCTAATAATTTCTAGAAGATACATGGCACAGCCCGCACACTTAGAAACAACTTTTGTTGTTAAGCAATTCCACATTTCACTGGGGCGGCGATTACAATCTATTCCGAAGCTGTCCGGCGACGGCACTAACCATTTCATACATTGGGCGAGTGCACCGACAATAGTGCACCCTCCTCGACTACCAAAGACTGGAAGATTGTTTAGATATACAAATTGAGGTACTAAAGGATGAGATATTCCAGAAACGAGATACTCTGGTCTGGCACGCTTATGAAACCAACGTCTTTGATCCGCAATTTTTTGCAGATCAAGATTTCGTTGGTGCCGTGCCGACACTTCGTCTTTTGTCTCCACATTTGGATGAGCTTCAGAACTGCAACATTCGCCCAGGGCTGTTATTATTGTCATCTTCGATCGCATTGCTGACTTTGGTCGAGTACTGGAGAAAACTGAATCATCAGAGGCTTCAGTCTCTAAGCTTTCGGAAGATACACGAATTTTTTTGGAGCCATCGGTCGATTTCTGAGTTGCAATAGACATAGTTGTGTCTCTTCCACCGGTTTCGCCCATATGAGATTCAAAATTATCTTCCAAATATATCTCGTCCTCCATGGTATCTGCATACACGCGGTTGTCCTTCGATAAATTCTCCGGGTTGACCTATGGATCAGAATTTAATATATTACTAAGAGTAACTACCAATAATAATTATTATTATAATATGCATTGTAACGTTACATTAATAGCAGTATTTATTGGCATAATCACACTTTTAATTTGAACGAGCTCGTCCGATCATCGAATATCGCGATTTCTCAGACTATACCGCAGTTCATCATCCAACCCCCACAATCCGTAGGGTTCGGATCCCCTGGTTCTAAGGATTACCGTCGACCCCCAAATAATTTTCTCCCAACAGGAACATAAGGCCCATTAAACCTTTTTAACACATTATAGTGCACCCGTTTTGGGGGGTTACCAGGGTTCAAACAATCCTCCAAAACCACGTTCGGAGGAGCCACATGCAAAATCCTGTAAAGGCCCAGGTACAGGTCTCGTCTCAATTTGCGCGATATACCTTTATTCCCAGAGCACATGCATATCCGCACTTTATCTCCTACACAAAATACTGGATAACTCGCATTCCTATTATAATAGCCTGCTCGTTTGGATTGAGCTACTTCTAGGCTTTCATTTGCGAGTTTCCATACATGGCGTAGCTTTTCTCGAAGTAAAATAGGAAAATCTTCAGTGTCGACCACGTACAGATTGGGGTGCCTGAACGTAATATCTATTGGAAGCCTGGGATCCCTTCCAAAAAGTAAGTAAAGCAGACTCTCATTCATGCTAGCTTGACGCTACATCGATAGGCAAATAATGCAGTATCCAAAAAAGATCCCAATCTTTCTGGGTTGTGGAACAATACATTGAAAGCATAGTAGGTAAGGTGCGATTGAACCTCTCCACCAGGCCATCCGTCATTGGGTGCCACGGAGTGGTGTTTACTTTACGGGTGTCAAATAAATGACATACTTCAGCAATCAGTTTTGATAGAAAATTTGTTCCTCGGTCAGACAATAGCTCCGCCGGACAGGAATAACGACAGACAATTTCTTTAACAAAAATTTCAGCAATTGTTTTTGCTTCCTGATCTTTTATTGCAAAAGCCTCTAGGTACCTGGTCAAGTAATCGCTGAATACTATGACATAAATATTTCCTCTTGTGGTAACTGGTAATGACAGCATATCAACTGCAAAGCGCTGGAAAGGATAAGATGTTTTTGGTATTGGCCTAAGAGATGCTTTGAAATTTATTGGTGGTGAATTCCGAGAACCGCATCCCTCGCAGGCCACACACCACCTTTTGACGTCCTCCTGTATTCCAGGCCAAAAATAGAATCGACTTAGTTTAAAGAGTGTTTTGGCAATTCCTAAGTGTCCTCCTAAGATATCATTATGATACGCCTCCAATACTTCTGAACGCATTGAAGTAGGAATAACCAATCTCATGTCCTCAAATTCAATATAATCTCGTTTAACTGGCATGTAAAACAAACATCCGTTCTCAACACTATATTTATTCGAAAAGTTTAAAACTTTTTTGCCAAACGTTTGTCGCTTGGAAGTTTACCAGACTCAATGCATTCTATCAAGAATGACAACTCTCGATCTTGAAGTTGTAATTCTCGAATGTTATCGTAGTCGTTCAATACGTTTACAGAATGATTTTTTGTGGAGTTTTGAATGCGCGACAAAAAATCGGCGTTGCCATTAAAGCGACCCGGTCGATATTGAACACTTATAAACGGTTCATATTCCTGAATCTGCAAACCCCACTTTGCCAAACGTCCCGAACCCGAAGGAGTGGTCAATAGATATTTCAAAGGCCGGTGATCAGTAAATACGGTAACTTTTCGACCGTAAATATATGGTCGAAATTGTTTTAGGGCCCACGTAAGCGCTAGTGCTTCTTTCTCATATGTTGAATAATTTCTTTCGGCTTTATGTAAACTTCGACTTATGTAATATATTGGTCTTTCATTCCCTTGTTCGTCTAATTGTGCCAATACGGCACCTATAGCATTTCCGGAAGCATCCAAACGGACAACGAATGGTTTCGGAAAGGCCGGAAATCCTAAGATCAGGGCTGATGATAATTTTTTCTTGAGAATGTTAAATGCGTCAGAGCATTTATCTGACAAAACAAATTTAGTGTTTGTTCGTAAAAGGCTATGTAGAGGCTCACAGATTTCACTAAAACGTGGGATGAACCTCCTGTAGAAGGAGGCTAACCCCAAAAATGATTTCAGCTCTTTTACTGTCTTTAGGTTCTCTACATTTTTCACTTTTTCGACTTTTTTTGGGCAAGTTTGAATTCCTGCTGACGATACTATATAACCTAAAAATTCGACCTCTTTTTTTCAAAACTGGCACTTCTTGGGTTTAAGTTTAGGTCCAGCTTGTCGAAGTTTAGAAAATAGTAACCTAAGATCTTCTAAATGTTTTTCAAACGTTTTAGAATAACATAGGAGGTCATCTAAATACACCATTGTGCTCACCCATTGTATGCCTGCCAAGATATACACCATAAACCGCTCAAATGTGGCAGCGCTATTTGAGAGTCCCATTGGTAATACATTGAATTCATACAGGCCAAAAAAGTGGTAAATGCAGTTTTTTCTTTATCATCTGGGTGCATTTTCACTTGATAATAGCCTGAAGCGAGGTCAACGCTACTCCACCACTGGACACCTTCCAAGGCCGTGAAAATGTCAACTATGCGCGGCAAAGGTACAAATCTCTCTTTGCGTGAGAATTTAAACGTCTGTAATCCACTACTAATCCACTAGAACCATCTTTTTGGGTGCTACTATCATTGGTGAGGCCCATGTACTGGTAGAGCGCCTTATTATGCCTTTACTTTCCATCTCATCTAATTGGAGTTTCACAGGTTCCCTTTTGAAACCGCCAGACGATAAGGTGGCTGACGAATTGGCTTAATGTCGTCCGCGAAAATACGGTGCTGAACACTTTTTGTTCGGCCCAAGTCGAAATCATTGTCAGCGAATATGTCTTTAAATTCAAGAATTAACTCCCGTAGTTTTTGGCATTGTTCCTCGTTTAAAAGAGAATTAGCAGGAATTAATCTATCCACCCATGATGTCGTAGTCGTAATAGTGTTGTACGTTTGCGTAGCATGTGAATAAATTCCGGTATTTTTATTATTGTTCTTGAAGCTTACATTTTCGTAGCTTTGAAAATCGTGTTGCTTCTTCCTGCTACCATAAGAAATATTTTCTAAAGTTCCTACGCACATATTTTTATATCGCTTAACAGACTCAGGCAGTGTATTCAGAAGCAATATTTGGGCTTCCTTAGATGAAGGTAATAGGATGGGCGGTGCTAACAACTTTTCCGGATGGGTTCGAACAGCATAAATTTGCTGTTTCCAGAGAAATGTGCGGTACAATAGTAATTTCAGACCTAGCAGGTATTTGAATGAAATCATCAATACAAACATTATTTATGAGCGGATGGCGTTTCCTACAGCGAGTTAAGTCATTCTGTGGTAGTAAAATTTTATTTTTTGCCATGTCGATAGTGACAGGCCAAGTTTATTTAGGCCATCTCGTCCAAGCAACAAATCGTACTGCAAAAATCGTGTTACGTGTAGCGTGTGACAGATGTGTCTTGACACAATAATAATGTTTGCCATTATTGACTCATTAGTCATAATATTGTGTCCCGTCATAGAGCGGGCAGCAATTCCATTGCCAATTCGGGCTACATTGGGGAGTTTTCTTCGTGTTTCTTCGCTGATTAAACTAATGCTTGCACCGGTGTCAAACAGACACGTAGCATGCAAGCCTTCAATTTTTACTATTACGACTGAACCACACATTTCTACGATTTCGTTGCTGAAAAAAATTTCTTCTTGGGGCCATATTAGACGATGATGTCTAACCGCTGGCATGGCTAGCATCTCTGCGTCTGTTTGCACCCCAGGTGCTTCAGGTTCTTTATGTATAGAACAATTTGTGTGTTGTACTTGATACTTCGTAAATAATTTAAACACATTTACTTTAAATAGTCTCAGTATGAACTTCGGACAACAATGATAAATGAATACTCCTGCTGTTACATATAAACATATCAGAAAGACCCAGACCTGATAAGCGCCAAACGAAAGACCTTTCAGGAACCCGAAAAAGCCGCGCTGAGCAATATTATAGACTATAGAATCCGCACTGGACTCAATTTTTGCACCTTTTTCAAAACCGACAGCCTCAAATATTTTCCCTTGGTGGTAAAGTTCGGCCCAAACGTCATTCAACGAGTTATGGCTATGAAATTCAGACAAATTATACATAACGATTTGTTAAAAAATAGTGGACCGATGGATTTGCGGTACTTGAAAATATTGTAATATTTGGCAGTCCCCCGGCCAACTTAATTTTGGCTGTTCCTGAGTCATAAATGTATGTGTTATTTTCGAGCTGCAGTGGTATGCGTTCTACTAGGCGACAGTCCGAGATATTGAAAAGTCAATGATATTAGTTATCGGGTCCAAATAGCCTATTTTAGGCTTTGCTGTTACCGTCAAATTAATTGGAATTTTAGTGGAACATGAACCGTTCATAGGTAGAAATACAAATTCTCTTTTCTTTATAATTACGCATGAATATACGAAAACAGCATTGGCACCTGATACTGCGACTATGTTTTTTGTCCTAAGATAGCTCTCATTGATAATATTGGAGACCTTATTATTTGCGATTTTAATAGTTTTTGTATGTTGTTCATGTTATGACAAGTACTTGTCATAGCATGATTAAATGCAAACTGCTTATTTTCCTGCAAATCAAATTGCACAGCTTGTAAACTTGAAGCTAACACGTCAGAAGTGATAACACCCTGGTTTCTACTTAAGTTTGGCGGAATAAGTGGTGTACTGTTGGTAACCCTTTTTCTGCGATTATGAATCAATTCTACAGCTAATCCTTGATCAGAAATTGTTAAAGGTTTGCCGTTAAGACAACCTTGAATCACCGTCTTATTGTTGAACGTTAGCGCTAAGTTACCATTTGACGAAAGCCAGTTATTTCCCCATTTGTTTTCCTTTTATGGTTTTCCACCGTAAAAATTCACATAATTCTTGTTGTTTAGCCTTCCAATTAAACCATCGTTTAATTCACAAAACTCGTCCAAAGAGCGACGGTGGCTTACGTCGCCGCTAGTGCTTTCCATTTCGGAAACACCGTGACGTTGGTAAACTTTGCCTTCAAACATGAAGCAATTTGACGCTGACCAAAAGGTCCACTTACAGCAATTTATTCCACATCCAAGATATTCCCACTGCACTGGATTTTTGTTTGATACAATTTTCCAGTAGGCGTCATGCTACCAAAGGCACATTTATGAAACTTTTCCATTCTTCTTCACTCGGTAACCGAAACAGGAACATCTTGCGATTGCTCCTCTTTCAGTCGCTCATCGTTAAAAAACCATGTGAATATTCTAACTGTCTGCTTGATAGCCTTACATTTGTAGGCTGTTGAAATATACTGAAAATGATTTCGTTTGAACATACTTAAGTCTGACCGTATTACGGGTTTCCTACTGTGATTAAAATTGCACTGAATGTCTTTAGGAAGTGAAAAAAAATTTGTCCACTGCTATGTGTCTGACAAAGCATTGGCATAGCGATTGAACAACGAATGCAACTTAGCATTATTGTTGCTATTATATATTTCTTAAAAAATACAGTGCCTACACCTAGACAAGCCTTAGCCATCATAAATGATAACATACCATTCCCATCAACGATATAGCGACAAGAACGCAATGGTCCAAAGATACTGCATGGATTTTTGCCATTACAAAAATTATATATTGTTAGTCCAAAACGGCGTTTCGTTAACCCAATAATTAACTGTGCAACACGCAAATAAAGCAAGATCCAGTTCCCAGTTGTGACGCGCTTAAATATTGCGGCAATACGAAAATAATAATGACCGGCGAACCAACTACTAAGGCTGAAATATATAGGATATAAGACAGTAATATAAACCCAATAGATAAGCATAATTATTACCTTTAACAACTAATGCCTATTCATATGAATTGAACTCGGTTCCACTTCATGATTTTTTGAGCGGTTAAAGTTATGAATAGTACAACTTTTATCCTTGCATTCGTCAATTTTGTTTGTCACATGATTCACAAAATTAATGCAATTTTGTTCAATAAGTCTCTGATTCTGTTGCTGTAACAACTTTATTTGTTCTGCTTGTGGCTGAAAAGTTGCTAACATCTGGTCATCATCGAGTATAGAGTCATTTGCCTTCGAATTTACACAGTTGATACTGTTACTATAGGTGTTGTTTCTATTTGGATAAAATTTTTGCCTATTAATGTTTTGTTGCGCAGGATTTTGCGATATTCGCGCTCTGCATCGAGCTTTAATGTGACCTACTTTCTTGCAATAGCCACAGATAGGCTTACCATCTTGAGTCCATTCCAATTTATAATTTGAGTCATGTCAAGTATTTGATGCTCCGATATTTTTCTTTCGAAAATAATTAACCTTTTTATTCAAAACATCTGAAAGTTTCGATTCATCCCAAGACGGTAAGAGGGTATTATCCTCTTCCGCGGAAGCAAAGTTGAAACTATTCTTTTTTAGCTCTTCCAATTTCAGGCAAATTTTTGCTGAAACTTCATCAGCTATTTTATTTGCTTCTAATTCGAGATTTGTGGTGTTAGCAGAATTACAAGTATATCCATCTGAAATAACATTTATGCTTTCATGCTTTTTCTGAAGTAGAAAACCCTGTCTTGCCTCTTGCTTTCTTGCAATCTCAACGGCTTCATCAAGGTTTTTTGGATCTGCTATAAGTACAAGAGAAATTAATGTTTGGTCTAACCCTCTGATGAAGCAGTCTAACGCAATCGCGTCGGCCGTGTCACCTGATCTTGGATATGCGCGTCTCAACAGTTTTTTATGCTCTGGGCGTAGTCTGCTACAGATTCCCCTTTTTCTTGAACCTTGCTATATAGATTCGCTGAATATAGACGTGAATTTTCAGCTGGCACTAGTTTTGCGGTCAGTTCCTTTCTGACCAACGCATATCACTGTTTTGTCGCCTGAGGTAGGCTCCTGTACACCTCCTGTGCTGTTTCGATTAAGTAGTAAGGCAAAATGGTTATTTTCCTGTCTTCGGCCCAAATTGCATGCTTGTGCAGCGAGTTCGAATCTATCTAACCAAGATTCGAAATCGTCGTCAAGCCTTCCCGCAAAAATAATCTATTTTTAAATTAGGCGCTGTTAAAGTCAACCCTGAAATTACATTTTGTACAGTTCTTTCGGCTACTTGTTTGCGCAGTTGCAAAATTTCTCCTTGCATATCTCTAACGTCACGCATAAGGGCACTTTGATCTCTATCCTCAGAAGTGGAACCTGTTTTATCCTTAACTAATGGTCTAAACCCATGCTGACGAGGTGTTAAACAACGCTAGATGAGGTTTCAAGGGGGTAAAACTCAAGTGGTCGCGGTTTATTTGTGTTGATACAGTGAAAAGAAGTACGTAAAGCCGCCTTACTACTCGCAGCGCCAAATGTAACGAATATTTATCGTTACTGGTTCAACTAACAAGAATAAAAAACTACCTTCAATCTTTTATTTCACAATATATCGTCCGAACCGTGGCTGCAACAACTGTGACAATTCGCTACAACGGCTGATTTACAGCACCATGCTCAAGAAGCACAAAACTTAAGGAAGACACCAGCCACGCCCGGATTACAGTATAAATATAAATTTCAACCTCTGCACAGGAAATACCAAAAACCAGTTGTTTCTGCTATAGCTATACAGTTGACGTCAATGCAAGCAATTTTATGTTCTGTACAACTCCTACGTGTAACAATTAATAAATCTTCAAGATAGCAGACAAAACATGTACCAGATCGTTCCTAAACTTTATACTATGCTACATGTAGATACATAATTTATGCAAATAATTCTTAAAACATGATGTAATTAATTACTTTAGGTGATTAATCACAACTTTTTTATTCTACATAAAGAATGGACGATCTGAACTAAAATGTTTACATATATATACGTAGATAGTACAACGTAAATATGTATATAAATAAACACCTCACCTCAAGTAATAATTTATCATTTTCACATATAACATATGTATATCATATATCTAAATCATTATTTTAAAAATGATGTAATTAATGACTGTAGGTCATTAATCATACCATTTTATTGTGTGTATTTTTTTTACTGCAACCACATAGAAAATCGGACTTCGCCCAATCCAGCCCTCAACCAAGGTAGTTAATTACCAGCTCGGTAGTTAATCACACAACTAATGGACTAATGGGGTAATTAATCATATTACATTATGACCATTGTGATTTTATTCCCACTCCCAACAAAATGTTTTTCATACCTTTTTAATGTTGTTAAAATACCCGTTGGTAATTAATTATCATTACTCCTCAAGA
The DNA here is from genome assembly GCA_030248225.1 of Trileptium ribeirensis. NCBI lineage: Eukaryota > Metazoa > Nematoda > Enoplea > Enoplida > Thoracostomopsidae > Trileptium > Trileptium ribeirensis. The sequence continues at coordinate 119,675 of JASANE010018398.1, read as the reverse complement.
GATGACTCATCATTTATACTTATTACATATGCATGTTGTATACGTAAATAAGCATTTTTAGATGATGTAATTAATGACAGTGGTAATTAATCATTCCATTTTATGGTGGGGCTTTCGTTTATAAATTAACCTCAAAATGTTTTTCATATCTTTTTAATGTTGTTAAACTCAGTTTATGAGGACTTTCACAGGCACCACCCAGTGCGATTATGAGGTAAAAATTAACTTCAAGAAAGTTTTTCAAAACTTTCTCAAGACTTTTTAAAACTTTTTGAAATAAAGTTATGATGACTTTCGGCAGCGCCAAATTTAATTTCATTGTGAAATGTTAAAATGTGATTGTAATGTTAAGATTAAACTTCAAAAAGTTTTCAAAACTTTATAATAAAAGTTGTTAAATTCGGTATATTATGGATTTCCCAGGATTGAAATACGATGATGAGATAAAAATCGACAACGTGCATTTAAAAACTTAAAATCTGTAATAGACGATTATGCAATGATGAAATCTAAAATAACCTATACAAAGTTTTTTAAACTTTTTGAAAACTGTAGCGAAGTTTTGTAGCCTACACGTTTTAATCCAAAACATTTCGGGGGTGCGTTATCCATAATTTCTACAGAAATTAAACGTTTAGAAACGTAAAAACTTTTTATAACTATTCAAACTTTTAATAACTTTACAGAAAGTTTATATATTCCATCCTTAATACTTTTTATAGTTGTGCAACTTAAATACTTTTAGGTATATACGCTTTTCTAAAATGAAAGCTTAAAAGTTTTGAAATTTTCCGAAGTTGTATCAAATTATATTTTTTGACGAACAGAGCTTTGCATTACCTTTTGGTGCACCTGAAAAACTAAAGCTATAGAAATATCTTAACAGACGCTAGTGGGATTAATATATAAAATGAGAACTAAATTTGAATTTGATTTGAATCAAAATGATAAATATAAATATGAAAAAGTAATTTTTACCTGTCGTCAGACATAGCAAATGAAATTAGGAGGAGAACAGTGCTAGATTACTAATCTATCGAATATAATTACTGCATATTGTGAGACAACCTCATGTCTATAGGCACCAATTGCAGTCCAAAGCTTCGGCGTTTATGTTTGTGTTATTTAGATGTTATTTACAGTCACCTTATAGTCACCTTCTTCCCGTGGTCATATTTCAATCCATGTGGTTTGTTGTTCTGTCCATTGAATTATTCCACGGGCAAAGTATCGGAGCCAACTCAATGGCTCCCGCAAAGTTGCTCTGAAAGAAAACTTCTAGGCCAGCAGCACGAATCCTTACTGTAACACGCCACTGCGATGGAGCCGGGACTTGAAACTTGCTAGAGTGGGCGCTACTACAACCAACACCGGCAAGTTATTCCATGCAGTGACGTTACGACACGTAGAATTATAGCGACGACAATTTAGCCTGGGCGTATATTACATTCGCAGTCGGAAAGTATGACCTCTAACTGTGATCGATTCCACAGGTTTAAACATTTCTGAGAGTTCAATCGGCGATATTCCATGACATATTTTATACAGCATCACTAAATCTGCTCGCATTCGTCTACATTTCAAGCTTTGGAGGCCCAGTCGTTGCATTCGTTGTTCATACGGCAGAGATACCAAATTCTGAACGAGTCTAGTGGCTCTTTGTTGGACATTTTTAATTTCACATATATCCCGCTTCATATAAGGTGCCCACGCTGTCGTTGCATACTCAAGCTTCGGTCGTATTAACGCTTTATGTATATTCAAAAACGATTGTTTGTTAATAGTAAGAAATCATCGGCGTAACATCGCCACAATTTTATTAGCCGAACTTGCAATCTGGTGGCAGTGTTGAGAAAACTTCATGTCCTCGGAGAGATGAACACCAAGGTATTTGACTGAGTTTGTTGCCTTCAGCTGTTTATCGCCTACATATTAGTTGTGTTTACTATTCCCATATCCAAGATTCAGCATTCTGCATTTATTTACTGAGAAAGGCATTAACCATTTTTACACCACTCTACTAATCCGTTTATATCTTCCTGCATATTCGCATAATCTATTTGGTGAAATTTACGGTTGATACGTCGATAGGCAACTATATCATCAGCGTATTTGGATAGCGCGGCACTAGCATACTCATCAAGATCGTTGATATAAATGTTGGAAATGGTAGGCCCTAGGACTGATCCCTGAGGCACACCACTGTAGATTTGTGCTTCTTTCGATAGGCTCGTCCCTACCTTAATTTTTGGGTGCGATTGTTTAAAAATCCTTTTAACCAAGATAGTAAATTGTCATAGAAACCATATTTGCTTAATTTGTATACAAGCCTTTTATGTGGCACCTTATCGAACGCTTTAGTAAGGTCCATAAATGCCACATCAACGAAATCCCCACTGTCTAGTATTTTAGTTATATTATCAATGAATTGCAACAGTAACGTTTGTGTTGATTTTGACGGTGTGAACCCATGTTGAGAACTGTAAATTAGTTTATTGTCTGCTAAAAACCTTTCCATTTCACTTCTGACAATCGATTCCATTATTTTACAGCATGTACTAGTTAAACTTACTGGTCGACAGTTGCAGACTTCAGCCAGTGATCCTCCTTTATGAACCGGAATAATTAACGATTGCAGCCAGTCTTGCGGTAATTGATTACTCTGCAGACTCTTATTAAAAATAGCACTCAAGGGTTCACTCAATGAGTACTCACATTGATACAAATAATTGTTGGTAATTGTATCCATTCCCGGAGCAGCATGCCGTTTAGCTCTATTTATAAAACTCCAACGCGGCTCAAAAACAATGTTATTTAGTTTTTCATTTGTGCGTAACGCAAAATCAGGTATACGACCTTCTGGTTCTATTGTATAAACAGATTGGAAGTATTCATTTAAAGTATTTGCTACATTCGCTTCATCACTTATAGTATTCCCATTTTCATCGTTCAAGACTGTAGGATGAGAATGTCTTTTCAGTTTTCGATTCAAATATGACCAAAAAGGCTTTGGCTGATCTTTTAAGTTGTTAACTAAACATTTGTCGTATGCCCTAATATCTCGTTTTACTAAACAATCAACAGTTTTGCTGCAATATTGAAAACGCTGCCATTGTTCTTGCGTACTATGTTTATTATATCTTTTACTAGCATTCTGTTGTGTTCTAATAGCCAACCAAGTCTCGTGACTCGCCCAAACTGGTTTTTTCATGTCACGTCGGGATTTTCTCGGTACAAATTGGCATGATTGTTTAAAGCACAACATAAACTTCTGCCACATGATTGCCACATCGTCTTGTTCATTAAATCGCAAGGTTGAAGTTCTTAAGTTATTGATCTTAGCCCAATCCGCTTTTCTCCATTCAAGCAATATAACGTCTTTTTGTTTACGCTTTTGTTTCGGCAGACAGATATTAAAAACTACTGACAAGTGATCCGCTGATGCTAACCCAAGCTCAACCACAACATTGCAAACAATATCGTCGTTATTACAGAAGACCAAGTCAAGTATATTTTGTAGTCGAGTTGGAGTCAAAACATATTGCTGATATCCTCCAGCTATAACGGCATTTATGAAATCGTCCCCTGTCGCAGGCCAGCTAAAAGTTTTCCAATTTATTTCCGGTTTATTAAAATCCCCAACCAACACTTTTCGATCATATACTAATGCTTCAGTTGCTGCTATAAAATCATACAGCACTTTATTTAGAGATGGATCATTATTTGGCGGCCTATATGCACATACAAAGAGAACATGTAATCCTGCCAGAACGAAGGAAAATGCTGTAGCGTCACAATATTCTTCGGGGATGACATTGTCACAACTAATTGGATTTAAAACCGTTTTAACATAAATGCAGCAGCCTCCCCCTTTACCCTATTTCCGATCCCGCCGAGAAAGAGTATACCCGGATATCTCCAGTTCAATATCTCCAATGTCCCGGCTCCATGTTTCAGTAATAGCTACGATTTCAGGATTCGTGCCGCAGATACATAATAACAAACAATTAAGTTTAGGAAATAGCGACAGAGCGTTAAACAAAACACACAGTAAATAATTAACACTGTCATTATCAGTTATTGAACAATTTTCATTCATATTTGACACAGAATTTGAAACAGAATTCACATTAGTACAGGTATCATTATTTACGTTTGAATTATAGTGTACAAAACCAGAGTTTATTCGCATATTCAAGCGTTCGCGACTATATTTTAATGCGTTGTGGCATCTCGTAATCGTGCTCGACGATCTAAAGGGACCATCCGACCATGGATGAATCGTATCCGCTCGCCTTTGTCGTTTCTTGCTTTATATTCATTATATAATACATTTTCCCTCATCTGCTGCATTTTAGTTAAATCCTTGCGAATACTGATGTTTTTAAATCGGACACCTGTTACTATCTTCAAGTTTTTGGCATTCTCCATTACCGAACGACTAATTTCACTATTTTTAGAATTATCTTCAGCGGTAGTGGAGCGGAACCATGTCCTAAGCGAATAACATGCTTAACCGCATCCGCTTCTTGAATATTTATGGCAACCAACAATTGCTTCGCAAGCATCTTATCAAAACCATCGGGTTTTACTAAAGTTTCTTCCGAGGGCACGAATTCATCTAATTTAAACACGATGATATTAGTTTTCCTTCGTTCCACATCGTTTATTTCATCATTGCCACGTTATCACCAAAAGTAGCATCGCTGGGATGAAATATATTATCAGACGTCGGTAGAGTATAACGGTTTTGAATAAGAGAATCAACTTTACTTGACAACTCACCAATTAGATTTTTCTCTTCTTCTACTACTTTAGTCAGCTGTAATATATACGTTTTGGCTTCGAATGCTTCCGAATGATTAAACGCGACAAGCGTGATCGGCAATAATCTTGTTGATGCTAAATATTTAGTATTTTTGCAAGAACCATGAAACGTGAATATTATTAATTTATTGTATAAATGGTACAAAACTAATTACGTGCACTTTAAATGTAGCAGAAATGCACATAGATACATTATATGCGTCGAAATATTTGAAACTCTGTTACATAAATTCATGCAAATGTAATAATATTTCGGTAAATACATAATAGTTAGTGATGTATGTGAATGCAATAAAAATATATACCACTTTCACATAAACCAACAATATTTTCAAGTACAAGTAATTACAGGTAGTATTGTTCTGAACATTCAAACATGGGTATTTATGTGGCTCTGTTTTGTCTTTTTTCTTGTTTTGTACGTCTATTCTAACGTTTGTAAGCCTTTTTTGTACGCCTATGGGTAAGGTTGCGCCCCTAAGTGAGGTATGTACCTCTAGTACGTACTCCTGTGGATACGCCTATATCCCCATCTTGTACCCAAAAGAGTTCATAATATATAATTTATAATTATATGTTATAATTTTTAATAGACAATTTATAACAGTACTATAATTTATATAGACATATATAGATATATCCAGAATATTTGAATATGGATAGCCAAATCTATTCCCATATATATATGGGCAGAGATAAGGTTGTCCATACCCGGATAATCGAGATATATATAAACTCTGTATGAACTCATTTGGGTACAAAGTAGGAGTACATGAGTACCAATAGAGGTACAACCTTAAAACAGGCATATAAAATAGACATACAAACACAAACAGGGGTACAAAACAAGGGTGTACAGTATATAGGACAAAATAGGGTTGTATAAATATTCATGTGTATGTTCAGAACTATACGTTGTGTAATTTCTTGCATTCGGAAATATTGTTCGATTATTTTCAATATAATAGTATTTAATTTTATCGTGTTTACATACATCCCTTCGACGTTGATGTGCCTATACGCATTGTATTAACATGTATGTACCTAAATTTTATTATATTAGCATGAACTTACGCGCAGAGCTTACAATATTTCGACGCATATATTGTATCTATGCACATTCATACTACATTTAAGTGAACGTACATAAATTTTGTGTCATTTATACAATAAACTAGTAATATTCATGTTTTTTCCCAGAATAGCAACAGCAAGATAATTACTGACTATGCATATCGCATTAGGCATTCGAAGCATTCGAAATCAAAAACGCATATATCGGGTTATGTAAAATTACTTCTAAATAGCACAAAGATAAACACGAAAACATTGGATTGCAATTGATACCTTTAGATATGAGTTTTCACAACATCCAGAATTAAATTCGGTAGATCAGCAATTTATGGCTGTGCTCGACTAGTTTCAGTTACTTTGTCCTACGAAAGGTAAAAATCACCATTTCAAATGTAATACGGTTTATATTTTAATCTCACTTGCGTCTGTTAAGACATTTGTATACTTTTAGTTTTTCAGATACACCAAAAGGTAATGCCAAATTATACTCGTCAAATAATTTTGTTCCGAAAGTTTTCAATAAATTTTAAGTTTACTAGAAATATTCAGTTCAGCTTACATTTTTGAAAAGCTAGTGTACCTAAAAGTACTTAAGTTACATAAATATAAAAAGTTTTAAAAATGTAATATATTTTAAACTTTCTGTAAAGTTTCAAATTGGTACTAATATGCGAAACTCTTAGTTACACAACTTTGTAAAAGCTTTTGATAAAGATTTAGATTTCGTAAAGAAACAGACAATAATTCAAATTACGTTAAGTATGCAAGTATAGAAAAAGTTTAAATAGTTATAAAAGGTTTTCAGCTTTCTAAACGTCCGGTCGCTGTAGAAATTATGAAAAACGCACTCTCATAAAGTTTTATGTAAAAAACGTAGGTTACCCAAAGTTGCTAAACTTTGCAAAAAAAATTTTAAAACATTTGATAGATTATTCTTGATTTTACCATAACATTTGTGGGCTACATAACATTTTTACCGACTCTAAGTTCTATAAAATTTTGTTATTATAATTTTTACATCATCACAGTATCTCCAACCTCGAAAATCGATTATATACCAAATTTAACTTTTGCAAACTTTTTAAAAAGTTAAAAAAATTTTAAAAAACTATTTGAGGTTAATTTTAACCTCATAGTCACATTTGGCGACTCTGAAATCCATCATAAACTGATTTTAACAACTTTATAAGAAAGTTTTTTTAAAACTTTAAAACTGTGTTGAAGTTAATTCTGACCTCGTGATCGCACTTGGTGTGTCTGAAAGTCGCCACTGCTTCAGAGGATCCGGCTCCCGGGGGAATCCGTGCCTCAAGGGGATAACCTCTTATCCCAAGGAGCATGTATAGTGTACATATCCGTGGTCTACCGCAAATGGTATAAATAAAGATGATTGAGATCAAATAATTTCCCTTGCAGAATTTTACAATAATTTTGGGTCTCAAATTAGATTAAGTTATTAAGTAGGTATAATTCTAAAGACGTGATCTGCCAGGAAATACACCAGTCAGGTAGCATGGCGTAGTCAAAGCTTGTGAAACATTGCGTGCTGTAGTGTTACGATATTATAATTTTGAATAATACTATCCAGGGGCTGGGGGTTAGGTGGAATGTGATATTGGTGTTGCATAGGTTTTGTAGGAAAAATATTGAAATAATAGGACCGTTTCGTTTATAACGCCACAGGTACATTCAATTTATTCGCGAACGTCATCCTAGTTTAATTCAAGCACGACAAAATTTTGTGCGCGACCAAATGTAATGTTCGCGAACAAAAAAAGGCTTTTGTGATCTAGTATATGTTCGGTAACTCAATTTTTTACAAAAAAGTTGGCGGGGTCATTTTAAGTATAGTTGAGCATAAATTTACGACTACAACAACTACCAATTTTATACCCTATGTTAATATGCCATTTCTAATCTATAAATTAAATACGACTGTATGTGAACACCAAATTTTCCACAGTGATTTTGAACCTTAAGTTTAGATTTTTATACTCCGTCAAACTAATATTTTGAAGCAAGACAGTTGCATATTAAGCCTTAATTTATAACAGTTAGTTAAATATTTCACTCTGGACAGCTCGAATTAGTGCAAATTTAGGCATTTACTAAAATTTACTGATTTTACTAAAATATTATTATTTTAAATCTACTCGAAGCATGAAAGTATGTTACAGCGCGCTCGCTAAGACATTACTCACTTGACATATAAATCCAATCACGATTTGTTTTTACATATACCATATAATTGCAAATTTGACACCGCGAGTTTCTAAGTTATGAAATGCGCCAGAAAGTTTCTTGAAATTTTGGGAACATCGGCACAAATTAGCGAAATTTTAGAATTATTTTATCAAAAACTGGAGAAAACTGGCAAAAATTGGGCAAAAATTTACCAAAATCAGAGAAAATTGTTTTTACTAGGTATGCATTCACATACAATTGCCAAAACTACGTTAAAATGTGAAATATACATTGTCGCTAACACATTATATGGCCCGGATTTAGCCAAATTCACATGGCTTTCAGAAAATACACTAATTTTTAAAGAAGTGCTGGAAAAATGCTTTTCAGCTTTTTGCTTGGTTCTATAACAATAAATAGCACTTGCTGCGGTTACAACACCCAAAATTTTTATATTTATTTAAGTAATTTCTGCTCATTTGGCATTGCATTGTGCATGAGTAAACTTATGGTGCGCCCCTTACCATCCCTTTTTGTCATTAGCGTTTGGCGATCGCTTGTTCGGCGTACCAGCCATCCGTCAACATAACAGAGAACATAAAATTGGGGTTTTGGGCAACCAGTCTAAAACGTTAAGTAACAGAAAATTGCCCTATTAACAGTTAGGTAACAGATTTATGACCGTTCGGCATCTGAACTAGAAATTTTTTATTTTATTATTGAACGAAAATTCCCCCGTTTAATATTTTAAACCTGCACATCATATGTTAAGTTCACGAACTACATGTATTATCAATAATAAAACAAAATGTGTTAATAGCGTAACGAAAAAATGCGGAATGCTAATTACCCCATTCTGCGTTGTGAAACGAATTTGTGACCAAATAGAAAATAGGTGGATTGTGATTAGCTAATAGAAATCCCACCGTTTTGCAGTCAGTCGCTCTGCGTTCGCGAACGGAAATTTTTGAATTTAAAATCGGCCATTGCAATTACTTTTTGTTCGCTAACAGCGTTTTGTACATAGTGTCAAAAGGGAATGGTATGGGGCGCAGCCTAAGTTTACTCATGCATTGTAACTATCACCAAATGTATCCATTTTCGAGCTTGACTTTTCCCATTTATATTCTTTATGACCTGTGATATTGTGTACATTGAGCGCGTTATAGTACTTATGTAATAACCGGTGACGCAGCTGCATGGCGCAACTTCCTAACACCATGCCCATACGACCCCGGCTATCGTAACCTCAAGGGTGGACCGTGATTAAAAAAATTTGAACCTATTCTTGGTAACACCCAAGAAGCTACGCAGCTTAGCAGGCCGCAGGCGCGCTTCACGGTGTGTGTTCGGACCCCGCCCGAAAGGCTGCGCACGTGTCTAGTATCGGGTATGATTTCTGAGGTCCCCCAGGGAGGCTAGCACCGACACCTGCTCGCAGCTCATGGAGCCTAGCCGCTATTCCCTATCCTAGACTCATCGGAAGTTGTTTAATTCTATTTTAGTGAGATAAGTGTGGAAATGAAATGTGCAAGTGTCCCTACGAATTTGAAGCTCAAGATGAGATATCTGATTAAAATCGCGGCATGCTCCGTGTTAGAGCATTGACCTATGTGGCCCCCACAGGGTTCCGACGAGCCCTGAGTGTTTTAATGTCGGATTATCGATGGCGTGGCCTGCGCTTTTCAAGAAATTCTATTTCGATGATTGTATTCAAAAATCCCTATTGAACTTTTTTAAACTGTCGCTGGGGACGAGATAAATTTCAACTGTACTCTTTAGACATTACTCCTTGGTTCCAGTAAAACGCCAAATAAATTAGGTAGAAGGTCATGCTCGTCAGGGCTTGCGACATTCTCGCACACAAGCCATGGCGAGCAAGGCCTGCTCGTCCATGCGGACAAACCAGAAAAGAAAACTCCCTATCATCTCAGTATTGAATAAGACTTTACTCGGTGTCGGCAACTCAAGTTTATTTACATGATCAAAGGTTAATGTTGGGAACGAGTGTTCGTGAATTAAGGTTGTGGTGAACTAAGCAAAACGTATCAGGGTAGCCTAGCCGCAGCTCGCTGTGATCACTTCAGTGCGGCGGATTATGGGGCGCAAGGCATGAAAAGAGAAAACATATACGGAGCATACTGGTACACGCGCGTGCGTGGACTAGGGGCGGTTATCCCTGCTTCGACTAAACGTTAGCGAACTAATCAGCTATGCAGTGCACTAAGCAGGGGCCCTAGAGTGCTTCGGAAATCGCTCCTTAAAGCAGGTCTCTCTGGGCGACGAATACTCAGACCGGGGAAGGAACAACGGTGATCAGACTGACTATGCGATCTCGACAGCGTTGTGGTGGCGCCACGGAGTGCCTGGCAATTTATTCTCAAGACGTACTCTCATCAGTGCGTATGCATAAATTCACCCTATAGCATTTGGCATCCATACCTACCAAATAGTACGACTGACCGAACGAAAGGGGGTGGGGGCGAACTAATCCAGTTTCAGATCGGTAGGGGCCTGTTGTAACGCGAAGCGGCTCTAGACGATTTCCCAAGCGATCTCGGGGTCGCCCTCTAGAGGCGAGCCTGGATATTTTAGTTCTGATTTTGTTTCTCTACTGGTATTTTGTTGGGGGAAGTTTTTTCGGACTTAGCGCACCGAGCCGGGGAGTGACTCGATCTTATTGCCCCTCTTGGAGTAGTTTTGTATAGTTGGGCCCTGGGCGATCGGCCCCGGACGCATTCGCGTCCTTTGTTTTCTCTTCTGTTGACGTTTCGTTGACACTCCCTATCGATGCTTTTTCTATTACACTGCAATAATGCAGTGCCTCAACTGCACTGCACTGCAGTTGAGTTATTATCGACTTAATAGTAAAAGTCGATATGTTCCTATGGCTGAATGGTTAAGACCTGTAAAACTGCAGCGGACTTAAATTCTCCGTGCAGGTTCAACTCACTAACTGAGAAAACAGCACTGGCTGACACTGAAACTATAGAAAGGAGAAACCTGGCATACATAGTACATAGCCTAACGGGCACTCATGATAAATAGTGAAACCTGGCTAAACTCAGCGATCAACTCGCTCCAAAAAGAAAAAGGGGTTTTGCACTTGCCCGGTTTGGCGCCGAAATGGCCCGGGCGAGGAGGTAAGTTTTCTTTATTTTTAGAAAGTCCTAAAATTTTGTTTGAAGGCGGGGACACAATGTGTTTCTCCCGCAACGGCGGTTTCTAGCGATGGCTCAGAGGGCGAGCCTCAATTCTGATCCTTCTAGACAATGGTCTCGAGAGAAGACCATTGCGCATGGCAATAAAGAGCACTGGTAAATTTAATTGTTTTGACCACGTTCTTATTTGGGTCCAAAACCTGTGTATTACCATAGAACGACGCGTCATCGTCCTAGGTCGAGGTCGGCGAAATTTTGCTCAGCTGGGGGCGTGTGCCTCCAGCTCCTTTTTGGTTAAGGCGGGGGGGTCTAGAAGGACACCTAGAGTTAATCCGGTCAGTCGTCACCGTGAGACTTGTGCCTAGGTAAGATGTCAGCTAAATGTGTAAAGACGCCTTAGGGTTGCCGTCAACCAATCAAACTGAGATAATCCGTAAGCATCATTCAGCGTAGGTAGCAAACACCTTAAGCTCAAGTGATAATACCTAGAATTTGATCTGTCTTTTGTATTCCCCAAATTTTCTTAACTCAAGAACAGAATGACATTTTAAGGGTTTCCTAAAACCCGACGGAGGCTAGTCCTCCGTCCCTAATCTGCATTTCCGTCCAAGCCCAAACACGGCATGAGCATTGAACAGTCCACTAAGCTGCAAATTTGGAAAACCAACAGAACAAATCATAGAACAAGTTCTTATTTCGTGGTAGGCACGTTCAAGAAATTTGACCGTGGTCGGCTCAGGAAAATTCATTGAACCTAACTCAAAAGAAGCAGGTCATGTAAAGTCTGGACGTGAAGCGTCCATTTTGTTGTGCCTTACCTAAGACCACGGGGAATCAGACGGACTTCGGCTATTTGTCCTATGCTCTACAGCAATCCCGTGCGATCGCCCACGATGCCCGAAACGGGACTCGGTGCGTGGAGGCTTTTCAACGAACCTAACTAACTGCCTATGAATGGCCTGTCACCGTTACATCTGGGGAAAGTAAACCCCCGTACTCTCGGTTCTCCTCTCGACTTACAATATTTGATCCGGGACAGCCATAAACACACAAACCGAAAACCACGAGAAAGCAAACACGAAATAGAAAACAACTGGAGATTAAAGTTAAGCGTCGGAGCCGGTCAGTAAAGTCGACCGAACTCCGCGCTGACCTAGTCGAACTGATTCCAAGATTCGACGCGTTGGTCGTAACCTCGAAATTTCTGCCTGTAGTTAAGGATGGCGATTTTGTCGCTGTCCAATCGTTGGCGATTTCGTGACGCCCACTTTTTTGGGTTTTAAATCCAGTGTCCAATTGGGGACACTTCCGGGAATTTAAATCTTGACGGCTACCGTAAACCGTCGATGTCCTTAAAGAGAGTCGGCTTCAATTAAATTTGCCGACCTTAAGTTTGAATCTTCCGAGTACTCGGAAGTTGACCATCTGTGATTTTTGTCTAAATTTTCCCAAGAAAAGTAAATTTTGAAGTCCCAATTTCCCGTCCTTATCGCCGGATGTCCAGCGAAATCAGATCCTAAACTAACAAGATTTGAACTGTTTCCGGTCCCAGCTTAACTTAAACTATTGCAGATACTTTCTGGTCACGCAATTTCCTTCTTCAGCCCCAATTAGCGTGACAATCTGCTCGAATTTTGGACTATTTACTCTTCCCAGCCTATCCGAGTCGGCAAACATCAACTCGGCCTTTGTGGTTTTCGACTTACCGCCCTCCTAATTAAACTAAATTGAATTTGAAAAGTGACCCCAACTCGCGAGGACACCTTAGAACGTGAAGAAAAATCAAGCTAATTTCTAATTTTCAAGCGAGTATGTCTGCTTCAAAGTCGCGCCGGGGGGGAACCAACGGCGGAAACGTGCCCGTCTCCAGGCCAGAGACGGGGCGAATCCTTACGTATTCCTAATCTGTCAGGCACCCCGTTCCAGGGTCCCTAGGGTCCGCGGCAGGGCCCTAAAGTCGCCCCCCGTTAGTCCTATCCGTCCATGTCTCGTCCGCCCGTAAAACTCTGAAATTTAACAAATTTTAACGTACGATGTCCTCGTCCGTCCGTTTTTTCCATGACCTCATATATATATTTATATATATAATATACCTCTTATATATTTATATATTATATATATATATATATATAAGAACTATGCAGTTCTTATATATATATAATATATACATATATATAAACACATAGACACACAGACATACCCATACTACACACAGTAGACACATTGGCGTCCTGAGCGACAGAAAGGTCGCTCAGGATAAATACATACTCATAACACACCAAAAACAACAACAACAACGACGACAAAGAAGAAAACCGACCAGAAACGTCGGTTAGAGAGAGGACGAGGACAAAAGCGAAAGGACAGCGAGGACACGAGGCGGGTGTGGGAAGGGAAGCGGGGCAAGGGGAATCCGGGACGATTTTCGAGGGGCTGGGGTCAGATTCGATCCCAGGACGGAAAACGGGGTCGATTGATACCAAACAAAAGGGGGTAGACATAGAAGCGGGTCGGGACCCTCACATGGGTACCGATGTATATTAGTATGGGGAGTTTTAGCGGGCTCTCCTGCGCTAACGGATGGGCGGAGCGGCGCCCGCCGGGTATCGTTGGACTCACCGTCCAATGGCGATTTAAATGAGGGGTGATATCGCTACTAGGGCGGCAGGGGTAAAAACGGTACTAAAATCGCGGCTATTAGGGAGAGTGATGACTACGGTGTGGGCGCGTTTGTTGGTCGTCCGGGTTAACGGTGCGGCGGATCGAGACCCGCCGGGTATTTTTGGAAATGCCTCATCGAGACAAATCCAATGAGGGGCGGTTCGCCCATTTTAAAGTGGAGCGAAAAATCTTGAATTATCGGTGCCAATCAGCGGTCGGCAGCCGCTTTCTAGGCATCTTTGAGTGACTGCCGCGGGTCAGCAAGGGTTCGGGCGAAGGTTCGACGCATATTGTTGGACTCCACTAGTCGCGATGAACAAAACGAGGGGTCGCATGCGCCGGTTCTGACGCGGGGTATGGCGACGGGGACATCGGAAAGTGGGTTTTGTATTGGTTGCATACTGCAATAGGCTACAGAAACAAGGCGGTTTTGCCTAAAAGTTGTCCACAGGGCACACACATAAATAGATACATGACATACTTTATATATGATATGTCCTAACTACATGGAAAGTGATAGTCCGGGTTCCACGGCGACAATCCTACCTAGCGTAAGTAGCGATTGTCTCTACGTATTACAGGCGAATTTTCGGCGTTGTCCGGGGCGGTTTTGGATGGCCGACCATAACTCCCAAAGTGTCCTACCAACCTGCTCTAGTTATTTTCCGGATCCTGGTACCGTAGACGGTGGCGAGCCTTCAAATTAACCCGGCATCCGTCGTTCCGCATGCTTGCGAAGACTACCAAAAGTGTGATTTCCGCTTATTTTGACTTGCTGTTTTCCGTGACCATTACTCAGTACATTGCTAAAACCAAGTAAAGTTAATATTTTTGATTTCGGTCTTATCAAACTTGTTTTCTTGAACGTGCAGTCAGGGGCCTCCTATTTCCGGACGGTCGTAACCGTCACGGTTTTAACGCGTAGCGGCTGCTGGTTGTGGTTCCAGCGTGATGCTTACTCTGTCGGTGCGGAGCGTGGGGTTCAGTATCCTAAATCGGCTGGATCAACCTGATTTCTTTATTCTGTTCATCGTACCTCACACAACACGCGTCCCGATGGTCAATTGCGGCAATTAATACAAACAGTATACAACACTTTTGTACAAAACGGTATACAACAGTTATATACAGAACGGTATATGATATTCTTATACAAAACGGTAAACGATATTTTTATACAAAACGGTAAACGATATTTTTTTATACAAAACGGCATGCGATATTTTATACAAAACGGTAAACGATATTTTATACAAAACGGTAAACGATATTTTATACAAAACGGTAAACGATATTTTATACAAAACGGTATGCGATGTTTTATACAAAACGGTAAACGGTATTTTATACAAAACGGTAAACGATATTTTTATACAAAACGGTATGCGATATTTCATACAAAACGGTATGCGATTTTTTATACAAAACGGTAAAACAAAACGGTATATAATATTTATGCCAACGGTCATGTGCCAACGCTTCCCGCTACGGTTTTGAGTACGATGATCCTGAAATGCTCGTGACAGGGCCGAAGCGGCCCTGTTACATCTCTTATAATTTTAAATGGAAATTTTCGGACTTAGATATACGGGTTTAAAATAACGGCTGTATGTGTCCGTTTTATTGTCACCATTTTCTCTCTTACTTCGGGATCCCTGTCGGGATCCCCTGTCAAAAAGGAGGATGTGCAGGAAGACTGATACCAGAGGACCCAAGAAGGAAAAGAAGAGAAAAACCCCAAAATAAATTAACCGGTATATACAGATAGTGTATCACTAAGTGTTACACGAACGATTATTGCTTTTGGCTTAGTTTATCTGGTCGACAAATTATTTTTGTGACGGATGTTGGCTGTACTTTATTGATATGGTGATCCCGAAACTCGACTCTAAGTCCTCCTCCTATATTTTAAGGGGAAAAATGACTTTTTACCTGGGTTTGAAAGGTTTATTTGGGGTGCTTTTATGGCCAAAATCTCCCTTTTTGATATAGCATACATACATTGATAGACACACGATAATATAACGACATGAATGGCTATATACATCTTGTTGTAGCAAATATACACTGTGCAATCCTAGGTTCATAATCCCTATATCATTGTCCCATATTTATTCCCTTTTCTTGAGATCTCATTTTTCATTACGAGATTTGCTTTTCCACCCATTGGCGAAGGAAGCCAACATATGGCTCCGTGATTTGGGGTTCCGCGGGTGGATTGTCGCTGGGACCTGTCTCCCAGGCATTTGTTTCTAATAGTTCCGGCTGGTAGTGGAGCATTACGGACTTTTGCGCTCGGTCGGGAAATTGGCGCTTAATGTCTTGGAACAATTGGGTGAATTCTTTAGTCCACGTGCCCACGTCATCTTGTCCAACGTCCCAGGCTGGTGGAGGTGGCGCAATGATTGCTTGCGCTCCATCGTTCAAGAGGTAATCGAACGAACAAATGTGCCGGCGCACACGGCGCATAACCTTGCTTGGTGTGTCCAAAAGACGACCTTCGAATGATTTGGACCGAAGGGCGGCCCTATATCCGCCAAGTATCACGATAGTCTCGGTCTGAGGCGTCGCAATACACGTCGCCAGACGGATCAGGAATTGCATGGTGGCACCGGGCCAAGCGATGGCAAACCATCCCTTTGAAGCTGCCATCTTCACCAGCGGTGCGGCCATATTATCGCCCAGAATAAGAACTTTGGGCCAGTTGGCAATTCCGTGACGGATGAAGGTCCGTATTTCTTCTAAAAGGCGGCCCATGACGTTGTGACATGGCCGTGGACGGCGGCCTAAGACGATGTCTTCCGGTCAAGACCGATTCCCAAAAAGAATCCGAGCGGTTCGCCTCAAGCAGTTGGGCCTGGCCGGTGGCGAGCAGGACATGTTGGAATTTTGGAATTTTGAATTTTTCGAGGAGCACCGTTCGCATGAGGTGCGGTAAGGCAGGGCGAAGGCGCTCCGTCGTTTCGGGATCAAGGAATTTTGCCTTGTTTCTCCGGGAGACAAATTTGATGTCTCGAGCTCCCAACTTGAGATCGGAGATGTCTTGTCTGGCTTGATCCTCGTCAAATAAGTAGGTGACGAGGAGCTGATAGCCCTGCTCCGTTGAGGAGTATTCGATTGGGTACTGCGTGATTGTTTGACCCAACGGAGCCATATTTGATAATTCTGGCCAACGTGTGCCTTTCGATAGAAATGTTTCGATAGGAGCGGCGTAGTTGATGGTGTAGAATGGCATACGCGGCTGCGGGTTTTGTTCATTTTGTTGATTTGACGGTTGGTATTTCCTGCAATAATATTCATCGCCATTAGTGGCGGTTCTTGTGGGCGTTTGTGGCGAGAGCTCGAGTTCGAGGACTGGCGTTAGTGCTAATATCGTCTTCCCCGAGGGGGTTGTCTGGGAGGTCGAACTACCTCCAGTCCAATGTCTTCAGGTCGTAGTTGTCGTTGTCCGTTCTCCTCGTCCGGTTCTAAATCAGGGTGAGCGGCTAACATGTCTTCAATGTCCTGGTCGTCAAAGATGTCCCTAAAAGGTTCGAACATGTCGTGCTGGGCACGAACTCTCCTGGCTGGAGGGTTCATGGGCATGACAGGGTCACGATGTCGAGTCGGTGGAGCAAAAGGCACAGTTTGCCTGACTGGGGCAGGTGGTCGGGGAGCAGGCTCTCGGGGAATCATACGCGGGATTACCACTCGAGCTTCTGGTCCGTGTGGTACATACATAGTCCGTATACACTCGGTGGCGGTCCCTAGCCTGACGATGTGGTTGTCGTCGAGTGGGTTGGGGAGGCTCTGTCCTATCCCCGCTCTCCTCACCAGAAGGTCCCAACTCAGGGGAACCCTCACTTTCCTCAGTAGAAGGGTCGAGTTCAAAGCGGGGTCTTCGACTAGGTCCCGGTAACAGTTGACTCAGAGGAATTTCGTCGTCCCAGTCTTCCCAACTAACATGCGGTTGAGCTTTAGCGCGGGCAGGTCGAGCTAGAGTCCCTTTTATGGCGGAGGATGCGCTGCGCGGCGGCGCCTTCTTCCTCGCCCGAAGATTGATTTAACCCTGGGTTGATTCGCCTATGGTTGAAGTTGTCTCGCTAGCCGTGGGGACGGCTCGTCTTCGAAATCGTTTGGCTTCGCCGCCCTCCGAAAATTCGGTGGGTCGGAGTGACTCTTTCGTACCTCTTTCCTTTTCTTCACTGTCTCCTAGTCAAACTTTCAACAAATTCTGCCACTATGTCGTCGGCGGCCGTTTGGGCCTCCGAGGGTGGGTGCTGTATGATAGGTCCTGCTAAATATTCTACTAAATCGGTTGCGTCCTGAAGTTCTCCGCGAGCACGGGCCTCTTCATCTTTGATTCTTTTCCTTTCTTCTAATGCCCATTCCCATTCTGCTTGTTGGTTTTGTTTTCTAGTGGTCCAGCGACCAAAGGAAGAAACCTGAGGGGTACCAGTCTCTTGTTCCGGTAGGGGTGATAACGCAACTGGGGTTATCCAATGCTGAGGTGGTGTCCTAGTTTTACGTTCCGCGAGGGGTGAGAGTAAGGGTGGGACTGTCCACCGATGCGGTGGTGTTGGGGATTCCACAGTTTCGGGTGATGTATCCTCAGAATCTACAGAAGGCGCTGGTTCGCGAGCCGGTGTGGGGGTTTTAACTGATTTCTGTCGTGGTTTAGGTACGGGTTTTCGAGTTGGAGCTGGTTCTACGGGAGGTTGGCTATAAACTGGGGCGGATTGCGTAGGTGGTGGTCTAGGAGGTGTCGAGTATGGTGTAATCCATTTGTCCGGAGTATACTCCTCTAATGTAGCTTCGAATCCTAAAGGCATTAACGGCGTGTGTGGGAGCGGAGCAGGTGGAGCGAAATAAGCGTGTCGAGGTTTGGGATATCGCATTTCGTGAAGCTCAGGAGGCTCGCGGTGGGGGCGGTACGGTACCAGTGGTTTATCCGAGTCGGTGACTAAGCGTTGTGAATGGGGACTGCGGTAGGTTTGAGTAGCGGCTGCGGCGCGGCGTTGGGCAGGCGTAAGCGGCGAGGTCTGGACTGCGTGTTCTACGGCTGAAGTTGAAGATACAGCAGGTTCGGTAGTATAGGGCGAAGACTCATCCGGGTCTTGTGAAGCGAGTAGTTCCACGAGGCCTAAGTCGTTGACATTAAATGGTCGTAGCGAACGGCCATTGCCTGAGCGTGGCAAAGCTAAAGGTCTTGTTGGTTCCTCAATTCTGACGGATCGCTCTTGTTCCAGTATGGTAACTGGGGCAGTATGTTGTCCGTATTCCGGCGAGAATGAACCCGGGGGTTTATCGAGCGCGTAAGGCAACTTAGCAGGGTCTTGTGTAGCGAGTTCCTGCGAGATAGCGGGCCATTCAGTGTCGGGAGTTCTATCGGGATCACAAGCAGGTAACCTGTTTTGTTGCGGAGCTCCGGATGAACCTTGAGCTGGGGCCTGAATGGCTAATTGTTCCACTACGGCACGGTGTATGTCAGCCTGGGCTTGCGTGTATACTAGATTAGGATCACCGAACTCCACGCTAGTTGTATCGGATGCACCGTCGATATCTTGGCGCAGCCGGTCGACTGCCTCCGGATCGGCAGCCTGTAGTTCCCTAGCGAAATATTTATCGGCAAGAATAGTTTCTCTTGGTTGTTGTAGCGCGGCCTCAATGTATGCGGGAGGCACAGCTTTCAGTAAATCGGCCATGTCCGGAAAGCTACTCAGTGGTCGGTAACACGGTTTGGTGCGATTGATATGGACTACGTGGTCAGAGGCATTGGGTTGTCCGGGGAGTTTGACACAGATTCAGGGTAGCATTATCTTAGTGATTTGGTACGGTCCGCACCATCTGCGTTCTAGTTTGCGTGATAATCCAGGTGTTGTATAATATCGGTAGACCCATACATGATCGTTAACTCGGTAGTCTGGGACCTTGAGTTTACGATTGTAATAACCTTTCCTATATTCTTTAGCGGACTCCATGGAGCGATAGGCTCGATCTCGAATCGTGGCTAACCATCGTTGTACGTTAGTGCGATACGCTTCTGCTCCAGGATAGCGTCCCCAATCAGCCTGTGTCTCGATTCCACCCGGTACTCGGGGTTGGAACCCGTGCATGAGCATGAAAGGTGGGTAATGTGTAGAAGCGTGTACTGCGGAATTGTAGGACATTATGCAGTAGGGTAGAACTTCGTTCCATGTAGTATGATCATTCTCGGGTAAAGCTACTCTTAAGAGGAATAGTAGGGTGCGCTTGAAACGTTCGATTTCTCCGTTGGCTTTCGGATTGTAACTCAAGGTTTCTCGCTTAAAGATGTGTAACCTAGCGCATAGGGCTTCCATGACTTCTGAAATAAAGCATCCTCCTCGGTCGGAAACGAGTTCCTCGGGAGCGTCATAGTGGCACACTACGTCTTCGACGAAAACTCGAGCTACACTCTTAGCTGTTTGGTCAGGCAGAGCAGTGGCAATGACTAATTTGGTGAATTGGTCAATGAAGGCAATAACGTACCGATTTCCTTTTCGGGACAGAACCCGGGTGTCCAATATGTCGACGAACATGCGGTGCATAGGAGCGCTAGCCAGCGGGTAATCTCCGAGCGCGGCTCGAACGTTTTGTGGTAAATTTCGGGATCGCTGGCAAAGCACGCACCGTTTTACGTATTCGTCGACGTCCTTACCCATGGTTTCCCAATAGTAGAATTGTTTGAGCTTGCTTAGTAGACGATCCCTACCTGGGTGTCCACCGAATAGGGTGTCGTGTTCGTGTTTGAGTATCTGTCGTATAAGCAGTCGAGGTACGCATAATTTAGGTCTGTGGTCGTTAGGAATGATGGGATGCAAGTAAAGAATGGCTGTGTCAGGGCAAATACGGTAGTGATGGGCTTCTAATTTGAGAGTAGTAGCTGCCTTTTCGTCAGCTGGTGGTTGTCGAGTATGTAGGTACCACCATATGGGTCCAAATTGTTTGTCTCTACGTTGGATGTAAGGTATGTAATTGAGGAGATTTCGTCCTTCATACTGTTGGAAGTGTGGTAGGTATATGTGTTCACCAGTATCGTATACCTGCTCAGGGCGTTGTAGTCGTACTCGAGGCCCACATGCGTAAGCGACCTTAATTAAAGTATCGAATTCCTCGACTTCTGGTAAACCACCATATCTTTTCCTAGCTGTTGTTGGTAATGTCCGGGGTCTAGTGGGGGCAGGTGTACCAGCAGTGGCACGGGTTGAGCTTTCGCTTGCCGCGCCGGGGGCAGGCGGTGTCGGAGCAGTTGGGGGTTCTTGTGGCAGCGTAGGTCTTACGAATGGATCAGGGGCTGATGAAGGTCCGGGGGTTGAGTCACTTGCAGGTTCTCGGGTTGGGGCTGGTTCAGTCGGCGGTCCAGGAGCGGTCGTTGGTCCGGGGGCAGTCGAGCGCCTCCCGGGCACCTCGACTCCTTCAGGCCATGGGTCGTCGATGTCTCCACAGAAAATAAAGCGCGTAGGGTCCGGTAGTGGATGATATCCTGGTCCTCCGAACATACGGTAGGAGCATTCCCTAACGTACTCGGGTGGGAGGTTAACGGGCGCGTCTGGGGGAAGTCCCATTAACTGTCGCGTAAGTCGTTTCCAAGCTTCTTCAGTAGGAAGTCTCCGCGGTGGTTTGGCAGGAGCTTTGCCCTTGCCATAATCCTGTTCTTTCACGGCTACAGCAACCATTCGAGTATGGTCTTGTGCGTCATATTCGGCTTCGTAAGCAGAGTCGGAGAAGTCCACGTCATGTCGGGGATCGCGTGAAAGTCCGTCTGCGTTGGCATTGACCTTACCAGGACGACATTCAATATTGAAACCACCGAAATCCATGAGTAACTCATTACGCCATTGGGCTAGGCGTGAATTTCTCGGTGGTCTCTCGAATAGTGCCTTAAGTGGCTTATGATCAGTCTCGACATGAAATTCATGTCCAAGCAAGTAATGCCTAAAATGTAGAGCGGCCCATCTAATAGCAAGGGCTTCGGTCTCAATAGCGGGGTATCGGCGTTGATAATCTACTAGGGATTTGCTAGCGTAAGCGATAGGTAACGTCCCTTTATCGGTCTTTTGGGAGAGGACGGCTCCTAAACCGTACCCTGAAGCGTCCGTTTGTAGTATGAATGGTTTGGAAAAGTCCGGGTAGATGAGTAGTGGTTCTTGTACTAGGGCTTTGCGTAGTTTGCTGAATGCTTCCTCGCATTGCGGTGTCCACTTAAATTCGTTGTCCTTGCATCGGAGGGCATTGAGTGGTTCGCAGATTTCGGAATAGTGTGGTATGAATTTGTGGTAGTAGCCTACAAGTCCTAAGAAGCTCTGTAATTGTTTGAGTGTTTCAGGTCTTTTGTAGTTATCGATTGCGGCTGTTTTCTCGGGGTCGGGTTTAACTCCTTCAGAGCTGATAATATGTCCCAGGTATTTTAATTGTTTCTGTCCGAATTGGCATTTGGAGGGTTTTAGTTTGAGATTAGCCTTACGAAATCTATCGAAGACTGTAATGAGATCTGCTAGGTGTTGTTCAAATGTGGGTGAGAAAACTAATATGTCGTCTATGTAAATGAGGCATCTCTCCCATTCTAAACCTTTTAAAATGATTGACATACACCTTTGGAAGACGCCTGGAGAAGAGTTTAACCCGAAAGGTAGAACATTGTATTCGTACTGTCCGTGGACAGTAACAAAGGAAGTCTTTTCCATGGTTTCAGGATCTAATTCTATTTGCCAAAATCCTTTGTTAAGGTCCAGGCTTGACATGAATTTGGTGTTTCGCAGGCATCCTAATATGTCGTCTATGCGGGGTAACGTGTACAAGTCGCTTTCGGCGACTACGTTGAGCTTACGAAAGTCAACGCAAAAGCGTAAAGTCCCGTCACTCTTAGTGACGTACACTATGGGGGAACCCCATGGTGAATCAGATGGTGTTATAAGGCCTGCTTCTACCATGTTGTTTAGCTCTTCCCTCAAGGATTCGCGAAGAGAATGTGCCAAGCGAAGTCGAATGGGTGCACGCTGAATATGTCGGCGTTTTCGGAGATAGTGGTTTTCAATTGTTTTAGTTCATAAGGGTTAAGTGTGGTCTGTCCAAAATCAATTTTGCCTAATACCTGTATGGAGCGTTCCGTGTCGATTGTCTTCTTCTGGTCGTTAATGACCTGTACTACATTGTCGCGTGTAACTCCTATGCGGTTACATTGTTTGGCGTGTTGGGGAGGTCCGAGTTGGAGCAGGCGCTTGTTGCTGTCGTATAAGAGCTCAACCTCATTGTCGTCAAGCATCTCGATGTGTCCTATGGTTTGTCCGGCGTGTATTGCAACTGGTAAGTTTCCAAAGTTCATCATTGTTACTGGAATCATGCATTGACCAGTGAGCACTAGGGCATGTGCGATGGCGATGTCCCTAATGAAAGGGTCTGGTACGAATAGTGCTTGGCCAGTGGGCGGCTGAGTGATCTCGGGGATCGCATTGAGGAATAGCTCTGTGTTCGGCGGTATCTGTGTGTATTTCCTGGATACTACGTTAATGACGGGCGGTCGATAGTCTCCTTGGTCGGCGAAGGGCGCGGAACAGTTCTCAGTTCCGTTTGATAAATCCAAACAACGGTCCTTGAAATTTATGGCTACGTACGGTAGTAAAGCCATAAAGTCGGTACCCAAGATACATTCGTATGGTGTGTCGGTAGTTACTTGGAAGTCGCATGGGGTGCTTAGCGAGCCTATTGTAATTGGTGCTTTCACCACTCCACTAATTGTCAGTTCCTGTTGTGTCGCCGATACTATGCGGGTGGTGTCTCTGGGTACTAGACCTAAGCGGGCGGCTAGGGCTTGGGACATGATTGAGACATCAGCTCCTGTGTCTACAAGTGTCGTGACGGGAGTGCCGAGTATGGTTGCGTTGATGAGTAACGGCGTATTGCCTGCATTCATTGTGTTTAATTGTCTGGTGAACATACCTTGTCGAGGTCCACGGCGCAGATCACGGGTAGGAGCAGCGAATAATTCGTCGTCCTCTAGGAAAACAAGTTCCTCTTCGGACGAGGCACGGGTGGTCAATAGTCTGTTAGAGCGACGCGGGGCACAATTGGACACAACGGACACGCGCGGCGTTCCCGAAGGTACAATCTAAACCTCGGTCGGCGAAATTCGGGGTGTAGTGTCCTCCTCCGGTGGCGCTTGGGCCTCTTTTGTCGGCTCTAATCCACCTAGTTGCTTTTCGGGGTTTTCCGTCCGTTTTGATCAGTCTCCCGCGGCATGGTAGCCATCGGGGCAGGTAGTACGCGTACTTAGGAGAGACCTTACACTTGGTCATGCAGTAGACCAGACTAATTACGCTAACAATGATGGTAACTATAAAGTAAGGCGAAAGTCCAGTGTACTCCAAGGCAGGGAAGTTAACTATATTTTGTACTTGTTCCTTGGCTATTTGAGCTACTTGTAAGTTTGTCGCCTTAGCGTCGTCGGGTGAACTCCAGGTTAAAGGTCTTAATTTGAGACCGGAGAGCCGGTCAATAGTAATATTTGGTCCAAATTTGATTGTCATTTCCTCTGGCTTTAGCATGCTCGTTAGTACGATCGATCCTACGACCAACTGTGTATAATTTCCGTGGGGAAACCATAAAATCCCGTTTGGCAGAACCTTAATAGTCTTACCTAAGGTTACATGCGCGAGCTGTCTGCGATTAGTCAGTATAACTTCGGGTTCCATAGTCCTAATTAAAACGCCTTGAATAGTTGTATGTACGGCTGTATCATTGGCCAGTGGGCCGATAAGCGTGCGGTTGCTACATGCGTATTTGGTGGATTCTGGCACGAATTCACCTGCGATGATCCATTCTAAGCAGTTTGTACTGTGGTCGGTTAGTAGCGCGTGGGGTGCACAAAAAGCAATTCCGGGTCTGTGCTTGCATGCTCCGAGATTCAGCGACTCGAAACGCACATGTCCCAGTCTGGCTGCGTATTGCGGTAGCGGAAGTCTCAATTGCGTAAGCGTGTCAGGAGCGTTCCAACCTGTGTTATAGACCCGAAAATAAGGTCGGACATTGCTGCGTTTAGGCAAGGGTAACTGCAAAATAAAGCCATAGCGAAATCCAGTTAAATCTACACTTACGGGCATCACTCGTCCGAATTGGTATGCTAGACTGGGTTCTCGCATTAGGATGGTTTTAGAAATGCGGGGATCCATGGCGAATAATCGTCGTAGCATGACGACATCAATAATAGCAGGGGAGAGTTCACCATTTAACATAGACTGCATGATGGCCTGTACCGACGAGCGCATGTTCGCTCGAGGTATATGGTCAATCAACTGATGGTGTACGTGTGTGACCTCTTTCTGGTCAGCACATCGGACCTGCTCAATCATGGAGACTACCTCCTGCATGCTGTGGTGTAGGAATGCATAAATGTCCTCATTAGCTCGGGTTAATTGTTTTATGGGTTTAGTGTTCTGAAAAGAGACGTCATTCGTCTC
This sequence comes from Trileptium ribeirensis, assembly GCA_030248225.1. Classification (NCBI taxonomy): domain Eukaryota; kingdom Metazoa; phylum Nematoda; class Enoplea; order Enoplida; family Thoracostomopsidae; genus Trileptium; species Trileptium ribeirensis. The sequence goes on along the minus strand of JASANE010018398.1, from coordinate 94,315 downwards.
GCGCATAAACTTTTCGAGAACGGTCACTTGCTGACGTACGTTATTAATATGGACGCCGTTAGCGAAGGCCATTCCTAAACCTAGTAAACCGGAAACGGCACCTGCGGCGGCGGCGATTAGGCTTGCAAAGCGTTTTTCTCGACGGTTGGTAAGGTCACATAGGTGCTCGTTCTCCACGCAGAAAGAACGCACAAGTAGCGAATAATAATTTGTATCTAGTACGCTATGATATGCGTCGTCCAGTTCGCGTTCTAGTGCGCTCAAGGTTGTATGCAGCTGCGGGTACTCGGTACAGTTCGCCTTCCTGCAGCAGTCAGCTCGGCAGGATCCGTTAACTTCGTACGGTGGGCAAACATTGCTTACGTAGGGATCTGATTTGCGTTCCCAATCTCTCAATGACAGCTGCAGCACTACTGGCAAGTGCGTAGTTTGATCAGAGGTGATGACCAAACCCTGCGGTTCGACAAGAACACCTACTTGGCGGTTTACAACCGAGCCTAGTCGCTAGATCGCGTCACTAAAAGGCGAGAGTGTGGCGTGCGTAGAGCTTAGCGTCGAAAGCCAAAGTAACAGTAAGATAGTACAAACTTTCTGCATGCCTGTATTTTGACCTGGGCCGTTATTAAGGCCGGGTGAAGAGGGTCGGGCAATCTTTCGGGGAAGCTCCGATTCCTCCTCACTGTCCACTACTTGTTCGTCAGTTCCACTCGGGGTTTCGCTATCAGTTGGTCTGACATTCCCTACAGTTGGTTCGTTCTGCTCATCGAGATCCTCTTCGGAAGTGTTCAAACAGTCGGCCATCGCTAGGGCCAGCTGTTCGTCCAAGTCTTGAGCGGAACTATCGATACTACTGCGTCGGAGTGAACACGGCTCTGAGATCAGGTAGTCTACTTCTACGTGCTCACCTATTGTCATACCACACTCAATTTGGAGCAGATTAACGCTAGCAGGGCGTCTCAGGAGTCTTAAACGCGCACACAAGAGCACTAGGCGGTCCCGTCAATGGGACTTGGCAGTAAACTCCATGTTGTTCATTGCGTATTGGACAAAAGTAGTTATTGGGACTCCTTCACTGCCCTGATTCCGATAGATAAATTCCAACAGCTGAGGCGCTTCGCTCAGCATCTCATGCAGGTCGATGTTAGCTGCACGGGAGAGTCGTTGCATTCTGGGTGTCTGAATACTAATGTAGTATCGCCAGTTAGGTATTATGTACCCGTCAAGGCGGATAGAAGCGCAAGCAGTGCTTAAAGTACCATAGTAATTCCATTTTCCGTGGTGTCCGACAAAATAACAGCAAGGATCAACGCTCGATGTTGGTTGATTATGGCTCCTCTTACACTCTTGGCACATTGGGTGCATACTCAACTCTGCCTCAAATTCCTTCTCCATGACTTGCTGGAGCGTGCGGCAGTTCACGCATTGACTCAACAGTTCCATGAGGAGTTCCAACAAGGCAAGAGCCACTGGATCGAGGTACAATCCAGTTACGCGATGATCGATGGGGGAGGCCATACCTAGAATGCTGCTCAACATGACGAATTCTCGTTGAAACGCTGCGTCCTCACTACATTCGAAACGTACACCGAAAAGCCTACTCAGATTGTTCAATCGCTCCATGGCTAACACAACCCTTCTATAGAAAAGAGCCTGCGGTTGTAGCACCACAGACTGTCCGAAGTCAGCGTTTATCTCACCTGCTCTAAAGTTAATCGGAATAAGACATTCCACTACAAAGGGATTCGAATTTTCAGTTATTTCGACGCGCGGATATTGATAGTTCGAGGTCTCGGCATGATCAGTGGAAATGGCAAACAGTGCGTCTGGTCCCACAATACGATTCCGTTCATTCGCCGTCAACAGGCGAATGTGTCCTCTTTCAATCGGAAGGTCGTCAGTAAGATAAAGTTCATACATGCTGCTCAATTGCTCATCCAGTCGGCGTAATCGTTCGTCGTTAGCGTCCTGTACAAAGTCAAGTAATTGTCTTCGTCCCATACAAGCGTCTGAATGTTCACTGAGTTTGACTACGGATTCCTCCGAATTACCCGGGGACATACTTGGTCTCCCTTCGACGGATTCATCCTCAGCTGTCTCAAGTTTCTCAAGCGGGCTATCCGAATTACCCGAGGGCATACAAGGCACCTCTTCGACGGATCTCAAGATATCGCTAGAAACGCTAGACAAAGTGTCAGTGGACTCACCTAAACTACCTGGGCGCATACGCGGCGACCCTTCGATAGGATCCTCCCCTGCACTATGGTCCAATTGAGCCAATCTCAACTCGCTCTCATACGACTCATTCTCGTCACTATCTTCTTCGGTGGTCTCATTCTCCTCATCCTCGCTGGTGGTATCATCTTCGTCTCTGGAGCGGATTGACAAATGACTTGTTCGCAGGCTCAGGTCAATGCCGTCGTCTGATGGTGCTCGCTGTAACACATTGTTTCGGCGCGTTTCCCACGCCCCTTCACGGTGCCACTCGCGTGCATCGGGAGTAGGTTCACGTCGGTACCAATCAGCGTTCGGATCTTCCCAATTCGCCCAGAACTCTTCGTCGCTCAGCAGTTGTTCCTCGTCGAGTTCGCTATCGCTGGCTTCGTCATAGCTATTGTCAGAGTCATCCAGAGCATTGGTTATTTCATACTCAGGCTCTCTATCCTGCTCATCCTCAGAATCACTATGTGCATGTGCAGTGCTTTGACTTAGATTAGACACTTTCGCTTCGCTTAAAGGGTTCGCATCGCTCGCTATGGATCCATTTCGTTCAAATAGGAGTTCAACCGACTCCCTCAATTCCCTACTCTTCTGATCAGCAATATCATCAACCACATCAACTTCATCACGCGAGTCATTGAAAAAACTTAGCTCAGCATGGGGAACGTTACTGCGCGCTTCAGCAACGCTTGGCGCAACGGAAGCCTCACAATGCGATGGACGGCCTTTATTTGCCACTCCGCCATCAACATCCCCGTATCTGGGCAGACCCCGGGCAATACTTTCAGCCCCAACGATCATACCCGCTTCATCAGTGCGAACGGTCGCGAACCCGCTGCTACCTCTGCTTGGATACAGGTGACAAGGGCGGCCCCGGTCAGCATCAAGGAAGGACCCAATGACCGTGGTACCCCTTGCCAATGAGGTAGGGAAAGTCACCTCAAGTCCATCGGTGCTATAATTGGCCGGTTCAAAATAGCACTCAATTACATCAACATCACTTCCATCATTATACGCCATAAATTCACTAATACTGCAAGCGCGACCTAACTTAGGCAAATCAGCAAGTTCATACGACACACAATTTTCATCATCACACAAGGGACGACCCGCGCGGCGGTCCGACCCACATACTACATCATACGACCTATAATTTAGAACGGAACTAGGGCTAGGCGACTCTGATGAGGCCTCTACATCGTCGGACCTAACCTCCATCGTCCCTAACCTTCCATCGGTCTCCAAAAGCTCCATGGGTGTCTCACACGACGACCCGAATCGATCCATATCTTCTTGAGCCATATCAACGTCCTCGGCTTCCCTGCCGGAATAATCATCAACAACATCCACCACACTCTCTATCGGATGGCCAGCCACAGAGGAGGAAAATAATAATAACAATGGCTCAAATACATCAACATCATCATCCACTTTCCTTCCAGTCATCTCCAAAGAGCTGGGGGTTCCGGAATTCCCCCTTGAGGTGATTCCCTGGGGACTGCCGGCAATAAAATCATCACTTCTCTCAAAATCACTTAACCTATAATTTTCAACATAACCGTTCTCCAATTCTTCACAAATCTCAACGCTATCATTACTACCTTCCAATGCAATTAACGTTCGTTCGTTCATTCCGGGCCCACGCATGGCCGGACAGTTCGATTGATCGATCGGTCGCTCGCCTCGCGGTTCGCTTTCTAAATCGCTCGCAGATATATAGACAAGTGGATCGAAACCTGCGCTAGGTATGTCCACACATGACAGATACAATCCCTCTCCCAAATAACCCTCTTTTTGATATTTTCTGTTTTCGGTGCTATATAATACAGTGCTGGTGCTATCATCCAAGTGCTGTTCATAGTCGGCGTCTGTTGAGTTCAATGTCCTATCTTCGGGATTATCGATCGGCTGGAACGGACTACAACTCCGAGGAAGACGCGCGGCGTCAGCCCAAGGAGCGGTCGTAATCACATTCAAATGCCTCTCAGCAAATCCCTCTGTCATCTCGGAAAAGTCCATGTCATCGTCGTCTCGGTTCATTTCATATCCGTCATCGTCATACTGCGGTTCGTCTGCAATTGCAATAGCATTCACTCGTCCAGTCGGGGCGCTATATCCTAATTTACCCTGGATCATGCCGAGTTCGCGACTGAGCACATCTAGACGATGGGTGGTGGCTGGGCTAGGGTCACGATTACCTTTTGTTTGCGAAGCACTACAGTTCAGTTGATATCTGCGACGCTCTCCTGCGCCTCCGTTCCTATTTCCTCCGTTTCCTACGTAAGGACGATTAGACTGTTGTGGTGGGCCTATATTGCGCTCGAACTGCGGTCGCTCGTTTGCGACTCTCTGGTATCCATTAGCCTGTCCTGACTGGTTGTTATACATAGCGGGTTGTCGGTTACCTGCGTAGTGTCCATTACTAACAAATCCTGGGGGTGGACGATTAGACTGATATCCAGGTTGATTCAAGTTCGGGCGATTTCCTCCACTGTTCCATCCTACGTTATTTCGGTGTCCAGCTCCGGTCTCGAAGCGACGAGGCGGAGGCGGTTGAGGACCTCCACGGCCCATAGGATAGTTATCATTTCGTGGGTAGGTTCCTCCGTAGTTCCTCGGTTGGTACTGCATTGGCTCTCGACGCATGGCGCCAGAAACATAAACCGGTGCAGGTTCGGCGTTGCGCGACACGTTGTTAGCAGCGGGCAATCGCGCATAACATGCCCTGGTTCTCCACAACGATAGCAAGTAATATGCGGTATCGGCAGACACGATGGCGCGGCCGGTGAGCCAGGCACAAACGGCGGCGCGAGCGCGTTTAATTGGCGCGCGTTTTCAGCTCATTTGTCAATTACGTCTAACAACCGACTAATTGTGTCACTATTACTATTGTTTGCCTTACGGTGTTCCTCAATCATGGTCTGGAGTTGTGTGATCAGACCTTCACCTCCCTCCTCAAGGAGCGAGTTTACTGTTTTGGTGCGGGGCTTGCTAGTAACCGAAGCGTCTGGGTCGGGGCAAGCAGCATTTGCATCCTCATATCGCTTAGCAACAGCTACCGTATCTCTGAACGTCTCGCACTCGTGAATCTGGTTAAGGACTTGCCTGCGCACCTCGGGTCGTAAACCCCTCTGAAAGAACATGCGTAGCATGGTGTCCCTTTGCTCATCCTCCATGTCAGGGAAGGCACGATCACACAACTTCTGCAGTTCCAATCCGTACATTGCGACTGGTTCATTTGCTCCTTGTTGCCTAGTGCAAAGTCCTGATAGTGATTTCTCAGGCCTACGAGAGGATGAGAACAAAAAGCGTAAGTTAGCGACGAGTCCTAGAAAACTTTGACGCTTCGCCGGTGGAAGACCTTCGAACCTTGCCGGTCCACGCAAAAGAGCAGGTACACAAATCAACTTTCGGCGATCGTCCCAACCATTGGCGTTAGCGAGACGGTTGTACATACGAACCCAATCCTCGAAATCCTGGCCTCCAGGTTTCCCATCAAAGGTCGGCATGTCCCGTAACGGTATCATTGGAAGACCAGTGGACTGGGTGGTTAAGTGGTGTAAAATTGCATTCGTGGCACTCGCGTCCGCGCCGAGCGCTTCGGCAAATTCTCCACGACGCAAGTGTCCAGTCGGTCGGGGTGGTGGCGCCGTTAACGGCCACTCGCCGGCAGTTACAGCCGGTCGAGTCCTAGCCCGTACGGTGTCCTCCATCGGTCCATCCGTCGCGCCGAAAAAGTCGCTTGTCTCCAAGTCGCCGTTGTGATTAACGTTAGAATCCATCATTTCGATCATAACCGCTCAATACTAATGGGGGTTTAGGTAGGCGTACCTAATAACTCAAATCAGCGATAAGAACAATAGCGAGAGTGTAGGTTATTGAATGCGACTGGTAACTGTGCGCTCGGATGTGAATAGATTACTTGCGCAGAGGTGATCACTACCAAATATCAAGTACTGCAAAATCGTGCACTGACTACCACGTTAAGTTCCCAAAGCTTGTATTCCTCTAATGTCAAGATAACCCAACAGTCCTGCTTTGCAAAACAGTGTAGTTACTGTCCTCGTACAAGTAAATGATCACGGCAAGTTCCGTCACTTACAGAAAGATTAAATGTAAACGGTAACAAAGGTCAAAACAGTTAGAGAAAGCACATAAAACAAAAGTGTAAATAATTACAATGTCCAACACAGGATTTTCAATCGCTCTTCTAAGGCAGTGTCCAATCGTTGTACCAAACCTCAGCGAGTTGTCGATGAACCAGGCAGCGTATGTGTCCGATCGGCCAGCGACGATAGCGACGAACCAAACCGTTGCACCGAGTGTACGAGAGCAAAATTCGTAATGAGCTTGGCAGGTAATCGAATGTCCGACAAATTCCAACGTCGAGGCAGTGGTTTCGATGGTTGGATTGTTATAGAGTCGGTCCAAATTTAGTCAGCAAAGCGGAATAAGGTCGACCCAAATCGGTCAATAACGCAATATAAAGTCGATCCGGGTTAGGCAATAACGCAATACAAAGGCGATCCAAATTAATCGGTAACGCAATATAAAGTCGATCCAAATTAATCGGTAACGCAATATAAAGTCGATCCAAATTAGTCGGTAACGCAATATAAAGTCGATCCAAATCGGTCAGTAGCGCAATATATTAGGACAAACTGGGTTACGTATACGATTGATAGTGACTTAGTTGAATAGCTAATTAAGACAAGGCAGTTAATTAACAAGCAACTCCTGAAATTGTGCCCGCCACTACGTACGTACAAGGTTCAGTTCATACGCCATTGCCGTCAGCTTAGAGTCCGAATAAACAGTATACAGCAAAGCGTGTTGTTCGAGATAATCAGGGGCACAGATATAAATAGGTCACACAAAAGGTTACAGTACATTCAAGTAGGTGCCAATCACGAGCCACATGACACTTCAGATGCGAGAAGTTCCCGCTATTAACAAAATCGATTACAAATGGCGTAGTCCGCACTCACGTCGTATGGGTGGAACGAAAATGATACGCTTCATGGCGTGTGGTTTGAACAAAATTTTAGACTCACTACGCGGGGTTGAAATAAAAATTTACGCCTCACGGCGTGGCCCCCATACGTTGTAATAACCGGTGACGCAGCTGCATGGCGCAACTTCCTAACACCATGCCCATACGACCCCGGCTATCGTAACCTCAAGGGTGGACCGTGATTAAAAAAATTTGAACCTATTCTTGGTCAGACCCAAGAAGCTACGCAGCTTAGCAGGCCGCATGCGCGCTTCACGGGGTGTGTTCGGACCCCGCCCTAAAGGTTGCGCACGTGTCTAGTATCGGGTATGATTTCTGAGGTCCCCCAGGGAGGCTAGCACCGACACCTGCTCGCAGGTCATGGAGCCTAGCCGCTATTCCCTATCCTAGACTCATCGGAAGGTGTTTAATTCTATTTTAGTGAGATAAGTGTGGAAATGAAATGTGCAAGTGTCCCTACGAGTTTGAAGCTCAAGATGAGGTATCTGATTAAAATCGCGGCTTGCTCCGTGTTAGAGCATTGACCTATGTGGCCCCCACAGGGTTCCGACGAGCCCTGAGTGTTTTAATGTCGGATTATCGATGGCGTGGCCTGCGCTTTTCAAGAAATTCTATTTCGATGATAGTATTCAAAAATCCCTATTGAACTTTTTTAAACTGTCGCTGGGGACGAGATAAATTTCAACTGTACTCTTTAGACATTACTCCTTGGTTCCAGTAAAACGCCAAATAAATTAGGTAGAAGGTCATGCTCGTCAGGGCTTGCGACATTCTCGCACACAAGCCATGGCGAGCAAGGCCTGCTCGTCCATGCGGACAAACCAGAAAAGAAAACTCCCTATCATCTCAGTATTGAATAAGACTTTACTCGGTGTCGGCAACTCAAGTTTATTTACATGATCAAAGGTTAATGTTGGGAATGAGTGTTCGTGAATTAAGGTTGGGGTGAACTAAGCAAAACGTATCAGGGTAGCCTAGCCACAGCTCGCTGTGATCACTTCAGTGCGGTGGATTATGGGGCGCAAGGCATGAAAAGAGAAAACATATACGGAGCATACTGGTACAGGCGCGTGCGTGGACTAGGGGCGGTTATCCCTGCTTCGACTAAACGTTAGCGAACTAATCAGCTATGCAGTGCACTAAGCAGGGGCCCTAGAGTGCTTCGGAAATCGTTCCTTAAAGCAGGTCTCTCTGGGCGACGAATACTCAGACCGGGGAAGGAACAACGGTGATCAGACTGACCATGCGATCTCGACAGCGTTGTGGTGGCGCCACGGAGTGACTGGCAATTTATTCTCAAGACGTACTCTCATCAGTGCGTATGCATAAATTCACCCTATAGCATTTGGCATCCATACCTACCAAATAGTACGACTGACCGAACGAAAGGGGGTGGGGGCGAACTAATCCAGTTTCAGATCGGTAGGGGCCTGTTGTAACGCGAAGCGGCTCTAGACGATTTCCCAAGCGATCTCGGGGTCGCCCTCTAGAGGCGAGCCTGGATATTTTAGTTCTGATTTTGTTTCCCTACTGGTATTTTGTTGGGGGAAGTTTTTTCGGACTTAGCGCACCGAGCCGGGGAGTGACTCGATCTTATTGCCCCTCTTGGGGTCGTTTTGTATAGTTGGGCCCTGGGCGATCGGCCCCGGACGCATTGGCGTCCTTTGTTTTCTCTTCTGTTGACGTTTCCTTGACTCTCCCTATCAATGCTTTTTCTATTACACTGCAATATTGCAGTGCCTCAACTGCACTGCACTGCAGTTGAGTTATTATCGACTTAATAGTAAAAGTCGATATGTTCCTATGGCTGAATGGTTAAGACCTGTAAAACTGCGGCGGACTTAAATTCTCCGTGCAGGTTCAACTCACTAACTGGGAAAACAGCACTGGCTGACACTGAAACTATAGAAAGGAGAAACCTGGCATACATAGTGCATAGCCTAACGGGCACTCATGATAAATAGTGAAACCTGGCTAAATTCAGCGATCAACTCGCTCCAAAAAGAAAAAGGGGTTTTGCACTTGCCCGGTTTGGCGCCGAAATGGCCCGGGCGAGGAGGTAAGTTTTCTTTATTTTTAGAAAGTCCTAAAATTTTGTTTGAAGGCGGGGACACAATGTGTTTCTCCCGCAACGGCGGTTTCTAGCGATGGCTCAGAGGGCGAGCCTCAATTCTGATCCTTCTAGACAATGGTCTCGAGAGAAGACCATTGCGCATGGCAATAAAGAGCACTGGTAAATTTAATTGTTTTGATCACGTTCTTATTTGGGTCCAAAACCTGTGTATTACCATAGAACGACGCGTCATCGTCCTAGGTCGAGGTCGGCGAAATTTTGCTCAGCTGGGGGCGTGTGCCTCCAGCTCCTTTTTGGTTAAGGCGGGGGGGTCTAGAGGGACACCTAGAGTTAATCCGGTCAGTCGTCACCGTGAGACTTGTGCCTAGGTAAGATATCAGCTAAATGTGTAAAGACGCCTTAGGGTTGTCGTCAACCAATCAAACTGAGATAATCCGTAGGCATCATTCAGCGTAGGTAGCAAACACCTTAAGCTCAAGTGATAATACCTAGAATTTGATCTGTCTTTTGTATTCCCCAAATTTTCTTAACTCAAGAACAGAATGAAATTTTAAGGGTTTTCTAAAACCCGACGGAGGCTAGTTCTCCGTCCCTAATCTGCATTTCCGTCCAAGCCCAAACACGGCATGAGCATTGAACAGTCCACTAAGCTGCAAATTTGGAAAACCAACAGAACAAATCATAGAACAAGTTCTTATTTCGTGGTAGGCACGTTCAAGAAATTTGACCGTGGTCGGCTCAGGAAAATTCATTGAATCTAACTCAAAAGAAGCAGGTCATGTAAAGTCTGGACGTGAAACGTCCATTTTGTTGTGCCTTACCTAAGACCACGGGGAATTAGACGGACTTCGGCTATTTGTCCTATGCTCTACAGCAATCCCGGAAGATGTCTACGCGGGTCCTCCATCGATCGAATCCCATTCCAAACACGCAAACCGAAAACCACGAGAAAGCAAACACGAAATAGAAAACAACTGGAGATTAAAGTCAAGCGTCGGAGCCGGTCAGTAAAGTCGACCGAACTCCGCGCTGCCGAAGTCGAACTGATTCCAAGATTCGACGCGTTGGTCGTAACCTCAAAATTTCTGCCTGTAGTTAAGGATGGCGATTTTGTCGCCGTCCAATCGTTGGCGATTTCGTGACGCCCACTTTTTTGGGTTTTCAATCCAGTGTGCAATTGGGGACACTTCCGGAAATTTAAATCTTGACGGATACCGTAAACCGTCGATGTCCTTAAAGAGAGTCGGCTTCAATTAAATTTGCCGACTTTAAGTTTGAATCTTCCGAGTACTCGGAAGTTGACCATCTTTGATTTTTGTCTAAATTTTCCCACGAAAAGCAAATTTTGAAGTCCCAATTTCCCGTCCTTATCGCCGGATGTCCAGCGAAGTCAGATCCTAAACTAACAAGATTTGAACTGTTTCCGGTCCCAGCTTAACTTAAACTATTGCAGATACTTTCTGGTCACGCAATTTCCTTCTTCAGCCCCAATTAGCGTGACAATCTGCTCGAATTTTGGACTATTTACTCTTCGCAGCCCATCCGAGTCGGCAAACATCAACTCGGCCTTTGTGGTTTTCGACTTACCGCCCTCCTAATTAAGCTAAATTGAATTTGAAAAGTGACCCCAACTTGCGAGGACACCTTAGAACGTCAAGAAAAATCAAGCTAATTTCTAATTTTCAAGCGAGTATGTCTGCTTCAAAGTCGCGCCGGGGGGAACCAACGGCGGAAACGTGCCCGTTCTCAGGCCAGAGACGGGGCGAATCCTTACGTATTACTAATCTGTCAGGCACCCCGTTCCAGGGTCCCTAGGGTCCGCGGCAGGGCCCTAAAGTCGCCCCCCGTTCGTCCTATCCGTCCATGTCTCGTCCGCCCGTAAAACTCTGAAATTTAACAAATTTTAACGTACGATGTCCTCGTCCGTCCGTTTTTCCATGACCTCATATATATATATATGTATGCAGTTCTTATATATATAATATATACATATATAAACACATAGACACACAGACATACCCATACTACACACAGTAGACACATTGGCGTCCTGAGCGACAGAAAGGTCGCTCAGGATAAATACATACTCATAACACACCAAAAACAACAACAACAACGACGACAAAGAAGAAAACCGACCAGAAACGTCGGTTAGAGAGAGAACGAGGACAAAAGCGAAAGGACAGCGAGGACACGAGGCGGGTGTGGGAAGGGAAGCGGGGCAAGGGGAATCCGGGACGATTTTCGCGGGGCTGGGGTCAGATTCGATCCCAGGACGGAAAACGGGGTCGATTGATACCAAACACAAGGGGGTAGACATAGAAGCGGGTCGGGACCCTCACATGGGTACCGATGTATATTAGTATGGGGAGCTTTAGCGGGCTCTCCTGCGCTAACGGATGGGCGGAGCGGCGCCCGCCGGGTATCGTTGGACTCATCGTCCAACAGCGATTTAAATGAGGGGTGATATCGCTACTAGGGCGGCAGGGGTAAAAACGGTACTAAAATCGCGGCTATTAGGGAGAGTGATGACTACGGTGGGGGCGCGTTTGTTGGTCGTCCGGGTTAACGGGGCGGCGGATCGAGACCCGCCGGGTATTTTTGGAAATGCCTCATCGAGACGAATCCAATGAGGGGCGGTTCGCCCATTTTAAAGTGGAGCGAAAAATCTCTAATTATCGGTGCCCATCAGCAGTCGGCAGCCGCTTTCTAGGCATCTTTGAGTGACTGCCGCGGGTCAGTAAGGGTTCGGGCGAAGGTTCGACGCATATTGTTGGACTCCACTAGTCGCGATGAACAAAACGAGGGGTCGCATGCGCCGGTTCTGACGCGGGATATGGCGACGGGGACATCGGAAATTGGGATTTTGTATTGGTTGCGTACTGCAATAGGCTACAGAAACAAAGCGGTTTTGCCTAAAAGTTGTCCACAGGGCACACACATAAATAGATACATGTACATACTTTATATATGATATGTCCTAACTACATGGAAAGTGATAGTCCGGGTTCCACGGCGACAATCCTACCTAGCGTAATGCGCGAGTAAACTTAAGATGCGCCCATCGACTATCCTATTTTGTAAAAACCGATAGCGAAGCGCAAACCGTTGTTACGAAACAAATGCGGAAATTTCATCGACTTTTCGATAACAGAAAATTGGCAAAATCAGAAACAAGCACTAAAAATTACAGCTTGTGTTCGAACAGAATTTTGACAATTTTGAATTTGTAGTGAAAACTGTTATGGAACGCCTATCAGCTTCTGATTCGTATTTGTCTGTGTTCGCGAACAAATTTAACGTAATACTGACGTCACAAATCAATCGTTCATGTGGTTTAGGTTACAGTATTCGCGAACAAATTCAGCGAATCCAAATCCGGTAGATTTTCGTTCGCAAAAAATTTGGTAATTTTCCTTGAATTTTCGCGAACACAAATTTACCGGATTACTATCACAGAGCTTTGTGTTCGCGAACAGTTTTGCGCCGGATTATGGTTTACCAAAAACGTTCAGTAACAGATTTTTAACCGAAATAGCAAAATAGGATTATTGATGGGCGTGGGTTAAGTTTGCTCTCGCATAAATAGCGATTGTCTCTACGTATTACAGGCGAATTTTCGGCGTTGTCCGGGGCGGTTTTGGATGGCCGACCATAACTCCCAAAGTGTCCTACCAACCTGCTCTAGTTATTTTCCGGATCCTGGTACCGTAGACTGTGGCGGGCCTTCAAATTAACCCGGCATCCGTCGTTCCGCATGCTTGCGAAGACTACCAAAAGTGTGATTTCCGCTTATTTTGACTTGCTGTTTTCCGTGACCATTACTCAGTACATTGCTAAAACCAAGTAAAGTTAATATTTTTGATTTCGGTCTTATCAAACTTGTTTTCTTGAACGTGCAGTCAGGGGCCTCCTATTTCCGGACGGTCGTAACCGTCACGGTTTTAACGCGTAGCGGCTGCTGGTTGTGGTTCCAGCGTGATGCTTACTCTGTCGGTGCGGAGCGTGGGGTCCAGTATCCTAAATCGGCTGGATCAACCTGATTTCTTTATTCTGTTCAGCGTACCTCACACAACACTCATCCCGATGGTCAATTGAGGCAATTAATACAAACAGTATACAACACTTTTGTACAAAACGGTATACAACAGTTATATACAGAACGGTATGTGATATTCTTATGCACCGTTCACATTAAGCTGCGTGCGTCGACTACACACTCTTTGGAAGGTGTCATGACAATTGCACAAAATAGCTGGGGGTTACTTGACAGTTCCTCGCTAATTGAAGTTGCTGGCAAAGCACTATCTACAAAATTGTGCAACTGTCGTGCCAGTACCTGCAATCTAGTGACATGTTAGCGAATATGTTTACAACTTAGAATTAATGTAGTGACATAAGCTGCAAATAGTGTAACTGCCGTGGCAGTAGCTACAATTTTGAGTGGTTGTCTTGCTAATATTAACAATTTGGTGTTACTGTCATGGCACCGTGAGCAATTTTTGTGCAATTGTCTTGACAGTGTCTACATTTGACATAAGTGGTGCGAAGGTATCCAGAAGTTGTGTAACTGCCCTACAGTGTCTGCAAATTTCTGAGAAACTGACTTGACAGGATGTGTATTTGATGTAAATGCCGTGACGGTATCTACAGTTTCTGGAACTGTGCTACAGGTTCTGCACTTGAAGTAAGTGGTGTGGCATTTACACAAATTGGTATTATGTTATGACCTGGTACAGTATTGACAGTTATAAGTTAATTACACTGCAGTCATAATGAATTAATAACTTAGTCCACTGCCGAGTATCTTGAATTAGAAGATACACATGCACGTTTATTTAATATTCAGATGCAACAATGGCCCTGCCCACATGAGGGCTACCCGAATCCCACAAAAACAACATGTATGGGACAACATTTCACTTTGCTCCCGCTCCCTTTCCCTCAATTGCGAGTTGCTAGTACAGTTTTCGCTCAGTTTGATTTATTGTTGCATATAAACACGCAGACATATTGTACATTAAACAAGTCATCTTTCAGAAAGTTATTTGATAGTCTGCCATTGCATGTGCGGTCGGCCATGCCCAGCAGGTGTGCAGGGTTCCGGCTGGGTGAGGGAGTTTGCCACTCCACCCCAGCCGGCAAAATCTTTTCTAATGGAGGCTGGTGGTGAGTGTCTTTTTTGGTCCTCCGGTTCATATTTCCACCAGCCGGTTCAATTTGCTTCGCGGAGCAGTCCCACTCCATTGAGGGGGCAGCCCCTAGCATTTCAGGCTTGGAGGTGTCCGGACTTCAAGAGGAAGTAACCCGGCTGCCGCCATAGTGTCACATAAGCTCACAGATCAGATTTTGTCTCATACGTTGAAAATCTGTTCTGATAATCTCAACATGGTTCATTTGTGTTGTATTAGTTTAGCACAACGAGGTGCAATATACGCTGACACCAATTGTAGAGTTGGGTATGGAAGGGTTAACAAGCAGTTCATATCTAAAAACTATGTACTTTTAAATATATTTGCTAATGGTTGTTGTTCACATAACTGTGGAGTTATAAAACTAAACAGTTTGCCCGTGCTTTACTAATGCAATTCGGGGTATCCTATTTACATACAACTATGTAGTACTAGTACGACTTGCCGTGCAGTCAAAAATTTCTACGTAGACACATGGGCTCTGTCCGTTGAAAATGGTGAACGTCGGACTGATTCCAACTTGGGATAACAAAAATAAATGTCCAAATGTTGAACGCCCATGACCAGCCATTCCCACATCTGTTTCCCGTTTTCAATATTTGGGAAACGTGAAAGCAATTAGTTGTTGTTGTTGCATAATAGTCCTGTGCTTTAAGGACTACTGAAGATATCGATAACGAATGTGCCATCGCATGTTCAAAAGAATAGGAGATTTAGCAAGTTAATAGCAATACTGGACAGTCTACGCAGAAACTTAGTGGTCGTTGTCACTATAAGATTATCAACGGTTGGTTCACCTACACAGGCACATATTTCTGATAGTGTATAAAAATGTTATAGATTGACTATGAAATTAAAGCCTTAAGGACTACTTCCGATACTTTGGTTACTTTTGTGATTTGTTATTCGCTCGCTTTGCTAGGTTCCTTGAGAGCAAAACCTCTAAATAGCGTAGTGGCTAGTGTACAATGCTTTGGTCCTAAACGATCCAGGTTAAATCCTCCGCTACGGAAACGATTATTCATAACTGTATAAAATACATATTAGTTTAAAAAGGAAAGGGTTAATCAAAATTTAGATAACTGCTGGAATTAATATATAATATTTTAGGCGAAAGTCAAGCTGAGGAATCCAATCTGGCGCTGGTTAAATGAAAGTAGAGTGCACTGAGAAGACGCAGTTGTTAGCTTAAAATTGCGTGGGTTAACCATAAACGTTTAGTGCATAGCTGGGACGCAGTAATGATATTAGCGATATGAGGGAATGCAAAGTTGTTAAAGATGGGTGCGAATTCCTGCCTAAACATAGTGGAACGCAAGAACATTGGCAGGATTGAAGTATTGTGGATGCAATATTGGCATTTTGATATGAGATGTTGACCCTAGAATACCTTTGCTTATAGGTCTTGACTTGAGGTTGCATATTATTTGGGCAGGGTGTATCGCCTATACTCCGGTATCTGCCCCTAGACGGAGATGCAGTAATGGAGTTAAGGTGATACGGTTAACTCTCAAAGCTGAGTGAATAAACAGCTAAAGACACAGCAAAGACTTCGGTCACACTTAACTTGGGCATACAACGATAACAAGAGGAACTGTATAAATTTTTTCATTCATTCATTTTTTATTGATGAAGGTTTTCTATTCTCCTCCGTTTTTTTGAAGAAAACCTATTTTTGCACAAAGTTTGGGGTTTTTTCAGCTTGCTATCACCCTCTCTACCCAAAATGTGCCAGTTTTGAAAAAACAAAATAATTTTACCTCGACAAGCTTGCTCAGAATGGATTTAGACCACCATTATGACAAAAAATGCATTGAATTTTTCGGTTAACAATGGTACCTAAAACTTTCGAAAAAAACGTTTTCCCAACAAATGTAAGATTTTATGTATCATTCGACAGATTGGCGAGCCTTGTCGAATGGCGGTAAAATTGACATAATCGGGTCAGAAGTTAATGAGCTATTTCTATTTATATGAATCCTACAGCTTAGCCTTAGCCACTTAATACGTGAACAGATCAAGCTGATTGTACTACAATTCGACCCAAATAGTCAACCTTAGTCAAACACCTGTAGTTTTATAGATATATAAAAATACAGATACGCTTATCCTGGAATTTTTTCGAAAATTTATGGCACCAAGAGTAACCAGTGGTAACTCTAAAATGGCAAAAAAATTGCCATAAACGTAGCCAAAGGTCAAGAGAAAAATCAAGAAAATCCAGTAGAAGGTACTTCACGGGTTCACCGAAAAGGCGACTGTCCGGAAGATCGCCAAAATTATTCCCGGTCATAATTATAGTTCGGACACGTGGAAAATTGTAGTGCGATATTTGGAGAAAGATATCGGTATCGGTAAAGCCAGCATCTAAGATAAAATAAACTATTATAAAAACAAATTCTTAAAGAAATTTTATTAATGATGAAGTAAACAGGAATGTTATAAACATAATTTAGCAGTATATATACTTATAGCTTCATTTGAATTACTGTCACTCACAGCAATCAGTGTATCCTGGAGCAATCAACCGAACCTCCATCTGGTAAAGAGGCGGATGACGCTATCAGAGCCGTGAAACTTAGCAGTGATCTCGAGAAAAAAAAACAATGCAAATTAATTAAGTTCCTATGGTACATACGAGACTGCATTTACTGCAGTGTTCTGCTTCTGAAACGCGTTCATACGACTCGAGAATGATAATTCATTAAGCGCATCCTGAGAAGACAGTATCCTGCCCAGTGTTTAGAAAACTGGAAGTCCTCTAGCAACCGATGGCTTCTACAAATTGCAAGATAGGATTAATTTCAGGACTGCAACAACTACAGACAAATCACATTCCTAGACGTCGTCTACAAAACTATCGAAGCAATTACAGTTGATCGGCTGAGACCCGCGGTAGACGGCTTCATATGGGATAATCAACGGGGATTCCGCCCCGCACGCAGTGCTGTGAATATGATCTTTGCTCTTCGGTAGACTGTAGAACATCAATATATCAGAGCAATAAACATAACAGTTTTAAGAAATATGGCGCATAACCAGGTCGTTGCTGCAATTGCAATTTTGCAATAATTATAAATTGCTGACTGCGCGATACACTGAGAAAGACACGGAGTCATCGTACGATGTATTGATATTGCAAATAACGGCGTGGTTAACCGAAATTTTACACAATTTAAATGTATTTAATTTATATTATAAATGCTATGTATATTAATTTAATGCATTAGTTTCATAGACATATTTAAACATTATTAAAATAAATAAATGTTGATATATGTATTGATTATTTTAATAAATCAGCGAATAATCTTAAATTTATCTCTGTTTTGTACGGCGGCTAAGCATTAATAATTGATTGAGAATAATTCAAATCAGCTCGCAATTATATTATCTGGACTTGAACAAAACACTGTTTCTACTTGCAAAACGGTCGTCGCTACACGGGGAGGCACTGAGGATCTGGTGATGATTTTACTACCTTTCCCGGACGAAAATACATATTTAGTTTTAATTTTGGCATGTACTATGTATATAATATATGCAGTGATAAACCAATAAAATTTTATTTGTTTCTCTGAAAAAAAAACAGATATAATGAACATATCTGTATACAAATATATATAGATAGGAATATTAAATTGAGCATGAATGCCCACCAGGACCCGGCTTCCCAATGCCTAAATCGCAGTTCAAATCATGATTTATGTGAATGTTCCCCCCGGTGCGTCCTGGTTACAGTCGGCGTCACAATAATAAAGTATTTATGTTCTTATAAATATATAATAAGACAATATTTATCTTATAAAAAACAAGTATATATACGATTGCCCCACGTTGGTACCACCCATGGTATAAGTAGTATCCGTTGAAGGTCACCTATTCAGGTTCTCGCATCATGAGAGAGGATCGGTGCGCAAAAATCGATCCGAAAGTATCCCCTTAGAGACGGGTTGAGCGTCATCAATCTCAACAACGTTATTATTCAACAAGTGTTTATTTTTGCATGAAAACGCGCCTGTATAACGTTTCTCCAAGTAGGTGCTATATAAGTGCTTACTATTATTATTATTAAAACACACTATATGTACCAAATAGTGTACCCGAATGACGCTTCACCGGCTTCAGGTATGGTCTGGCAACAAAAAGCGTAGATTTGAGTAAATGTCTGGTGATATAAAAGAATCCATAAAATTTTGTGCTGTTACATCTGACGTTGCACATCTGCCTAGAGTAATTTCATAGGGACGTCATATGTACAATTCCCGCAATTCGGTGGGCTGTAAATGCATGTTAGCGTATGCCTCGTGGGAATAAAAATATCAATTGCCAATATTTCCAGTGAGTGATATTCAGTTTTGAAACAAATTACTGGATTACGCTACGCCACTCACTTGGCTATATCTTCGGTCATTGCGATGAATAACATATTTACCTACATCAATTAAGAGCTCAGGAATCTTATTAGTTAGCAATGTTGCGCAAACAGCAATAGCATGAAAGAGTTAAGGTCGTAGCTATTGATAAACTAAATTTTGCACCTTAAAAATTACAGATTACACACATTTCGGTTCGGTGACTATGTATTCATTCCCCGAGTTAGATTACCAGTACATTGGTTTTCCCTATTAATAGTCACCAAGTTATAGTCAACATTGCAACGGTTTCTGCGTCAACTAATTTTGCCATTGTTCATTGTGCAGTTTTTTGAAAAGAACCTGGTTTTTCGGTTAAAATGACAAATCTGACCAGATTTAAAGAGTTGTTCAGATATTTAGCTCGCACGTTGTACGCCGAAGAACAGTGAACTCATTTCGTTTTTCGACAGGCATGGATCGGCGAATGTATATTCCTTTATATTCTGGCACGACTTTTTTAATCGCCAAGCAAGATTGAGTGAGTCACAGTTGAGGTTATGGAAACGAACCTTGGTCAATCATAATATCCTTGGTCCCGTACGTTCTTCATTGTTAGAATTTCAATTCCTCAGAGTTATTCCATTCGATATACGTACTCCACCGCAGCGGATGAAGTCCAGCGAATGACAGATGTTTGAAACTCTATTTGCATGTCTTTTCTCAGGTACCCCTATGAAGACCCTGTTTTTGGAGTCTTCATCATCAATATCAGGTAGCTGCTATATGATTCTCATTACTAGCTGCCACCGATGCATAAATTGTCTGATAAACACGGTTCTTGGCTCATTTTTAGTAAATTTAGTGTAATGCACCACAATGTATATTTGCTGTTGTTCTTCAATCTATAAAATCATCCAAACAGGTAATATCCTACTAAAGAAATTGGGTTAAAACACAATTTTTCCAAATTATCGGCAGCATCCCGGCGTTTTTACGCCGTTCCCGCAAAAGTTGTAGCCTAGAGTAGAATTCAAAGGTAAATCAAACTGAATCGTTTCGTTTCTGCCTGTAAATTTGAATCTAGGAAATTTTCGAAGCCTAAATTTTTCATTTTGGTATAGCAGTTAGACAACAGGACTAATCACCAATTAACCCGAATTAGTTTATATTTCGAGCATTGGTCAATAAGCAAGTATTGGTCACATGAGGTATCGAACACGGACGCTCGGGTGGAAGCAGTCGATCAACTGTGGGAGTTAAAGGATTAATAAGCTATATGTAAGCAATATTTCACATAAAGCAAATTGCTGTTTAAACCAGGTTTTTTTATAAAAAACCTGACACCGTAGTTTGGAGACAAAATCTTGTGCTGAAACCTGTACGAGACAAAAGCGGTGACCTAAACAGGCACTAACAAGCGGTTAATCGGGATTTTGTTCAACTCTGATGAAAATCAGTTGTTTCGTTTGTGTTTTTGGAAACGAACAGCGAACTGGCTCGAAAATTTGGACTCTTTATTCATGGATACTATCATACCAATCGAACAATAGTCGTAAATCGTTTAGTATCGCTCATTATTAGGTGTAGCGTGAAGGTTTGGCATAAGGAGTTCAGTCCTTAAAGCGAACCCAACCATTGATTAACTTAATAAGAGATAAGTTCAGCGCTCTTTGGCAGCCTAATACTAAACGTAGTAATACAAAATCTTAATCTTCTAGTTACATGTTTCAGTGGTCTTTTCGGTTAGACTCTGAATATGGCTCAGGTAACCATGAGGTACAATTCGTTATATCGCTGGAAAAAGGAAAAGCTTAGAGCGGTGGTTTCGAGGGGACGGTAGCCCCAAAGACTTAGGCTTAGTGTATGTCTCAACTAAGCACCTAAGCTTAGTATATGGATAACGGCATGGCATGCATTACACTTTGGCGCCTTAAAGGTTACCTTGGCCAAAAAATAGAATCCCTAAAATAATTCCGGATATATCATCAAAATCGAACATTTCCAGGTCAAAAAGACCAGACCGTTGCCTTTCCCGGCTGGTGTGCTAGAGGATTAAAATGCAGATCTCTTCAAAAGGCAAACCATGACATCGAATCATGTAAATATTATTCGAATTACACCACGGTTTGTCACCGAATGTGTGTCCAACCGAGATAAGAATACATTCGTACGATGTATTATAATAAAACTGCAATTGCAATGATTGACAGCGTCGAGCATTGTCAGCGAGACACTCAAATATAGACTACGGCACATGCTGGCCAAGGCAATTTTAATATCTGTCCTAAGTTCAGTGTCTCAGTCTGCTCCAGACTATTATAATATAAGATAACGCAAATTTTATAATATATTAAATATATCCTAATATATAATTGCAACGTCGTGGTAATAAAAGGAGTTGAATTATAGTGAAAACTCGACAAAGAGACAAGATAAGTTACAAGTACACATAGAGACCGTATCGGGTTAGAAAATATCAAACCCGACTGCAAAAATCAAAGAAACTTCTCTTAAATTTCATGGAAAATATTTTGAGTATAAACAAAAACACAACCCTGCTTGGTTATGGACCGGGAACGATTTTGAATCTGTGGATGGGGAGGCAGGAAATGATATAACTCTGAATAAAGCCATATGCCTAGGATACAAAGTCCCTTTACGAGTGAAAATTATAATATGCGAGTGTATCCATAAACGTTCGGCACAGGGGACTTGCCCCAGGGAGCTTGATTTGTGTACGGGATAGCACGTGCGCCCATCAACAGCCTTGTTCCCAGGTCCCTAATTCTTATTTTAATATTTCTGAAATTTTAGTGAATTTAGTCACTCCGATGTATGACTATTGACACATTTAACACTCAGCTAATAAACAGTATTTGTCATATGGACTTAGTATGACCCGATATAAAAAGCCTCGAGGTTGATGCGATTCACTTCGACCGCACATCACACACCTTCTTCTTTTCTGACGGAGGGGGTGGCTACAACAGTCCCTTATTTTTGAGTGTTAATTGGTATGGATAAATATTCAGTTTAGATGTGAGTCATTATAACCCGGCAGCGAGAGGTTCAGGTAAAATTTTGTTCACCCTCGCCCCAAAGCAGCGGTTGCCATCCCGCAATTTGAGAAGTGAATAAGGTCGAAATGGATACCGTCATGCTCTAACGCTCATATTTTAGTCATCGTGAGACGTGTCATGCTCTTCTCAACAAGCCATCATAAGCCCTTGAAAATATGCCTTACCGCCGTACTAAACATGATCCTTTTTATCTAACGTCACAGCGTCTACCAGATTTAGTAGTAATCCCCAAATTAAAAGAAAAGTCACAAAACTACCACGAACAACTTATTGTAAATAGAAGATGTTCCAACCCAGATTATATCGGCTATTATTTTTTGTTTTTCCACTCTCAGTTTCTCAAACTGAAAATTCTTTTCAAAACATCATCAAACTTGTTATTTTGCCTAAAATATTTATCAATTATAACAACAGTGTTCTTGGACACAAAGCAGTTGTTCTTCTGAGGACAAACAGCCTTCAGAGTTTGAGTTTTACAAGCGGCTCACCGAAAACAGAAATTCGAAGGTTTTTCTATTTTTTTCTGCCGGAATTTTAATATTTACTACTATATATAATTGGGGTTTGGCACTGTCAAGACCAATAGCGCGGGCACACAAATGGAGTGGGTTTTGCGGGTCCAGCCCCACCAGAGCGGGTAAATCCAGAAAGAGTTCAGCACGACTCGAAACTTGATTCAAATTGAGCCAATTTTAGCTCTTTCTTAAGGTTATAAAAGGACCGACTCAATACTTTAAAATTTGACTCAACGTTGTTGCAGTGTAGAAACATGGGAAATTCAGCTGAAAATACGTAATATACGAAATTATGGGCGCTCAACAGTACAACTAGTTCACAGGAGTCTGATCAGGATTATATTCGGGTTTGTAGTCTACTTTGTTTTTACGCCGGAAAAGTGCTAATCAGAGTTACTATTTTGAATATACTACAGAACAAGCATTCAAAGTTACCGATGATCGCGTTGTCGGTTGCAGGTCCAAGCCCTGTGCAAAATATATATCTGATTCATAAACATTATTAGGACCGCCCATATAGTTATATCCTGAAATTCGTCAGGCTTAGTCTATCGCTCATGTTTTTACCACGAAAATTTGTTACATATGCAGCAATAGGAAAATCGGCACGTCAGACTATATAGATATCGGATCCGATTTCTAAACAGCGGGCGGAACGACAAAATTCGGCACCAAAATTTCAACTAAACAATTTTTCAACAAATCATATTTTCTTGTTTCACAAGAGACGTTCCCATTTCTGCGCAGTTTCACACCATAAAAACGCCGGTAGTATACGAGCCATGTCATCCATAGACCACTGGTTTGCAAAAGAAATACGTTCGAAAATTTCTATCCATTCTTCAAAATTATCTCCGATGTTTCCATAACAAAAAGGATATCTAAAGCTTCAAAAATATTAGAATGTCTTATACCTGCCCCTATAATCCAATTTGGACCAAAATTCATTGTTTTTTCGGTACACATCCAATCCGATAAAAAATATTGAAACACTTTGGGCTATCCCCAAGTTTTTGAAGAATAATTCCCCAATAGTATTTCCAATCAGAGACTATAACCAACTAAATTTTACCCAAGTTCGTAATTCCCACCTAGCTCTGTAGTCGAGCAATGCGGCATCAAAATGTAGCCTACGTGGTCCTTGGGGTGTTTAGTACCACCGTAGATTACGCACAATTATGTGAATTTTGACACAAAACATTTCAAAGCGATTTCCAATGCTGTTTATTGGCCTAGTCCTGGGCCTTAATGTGTCACGACTTTTATAACAAATATCGTTTAATTCTTTCAGTACAATACAACTAATAAAAACTCTACACACATTAAACACATAAACGGCTGAAATGTACTCACATTAACTGTATAACTTTTGAACCGACTGAGGCCTCATTTAAACGCGCAACCACTTAAATACGTAAGCTATAAGCCTTACTCCCAATTTTCTCCCTATTGATTTCTCTAAGTGTTCTAAATTACTTATAAAGTTTTCCATGTTTTACTCTGGTTCCCTTAAAATTCCATCTTAAATCTAAATGAATTTTAGTCGTTAGAGAATAACTTTTTAAGATTTTCCCCGAATTATTAAGTATAAAGAAATTTTAAGGATTTGTTCGAAAATTCAGCAGATACACATACATATATCCGCTAATGTAGACCTAATGCTTAAGGCACCCAACCCTTACACTCAAATTCGATATATTTTAATTTACACTCTAAACTCACATAAAACTCTCTAATTTCTGTTTCTCCTGTAAAACTCTCTCGAACTTAGCTAAGTCATAAAATGTTCCTACAAACTATACAAAATTTTCAACATGCAATAGTACATATATTCCTGCACATCATACATGTACGAACATGTCAAAACACACCTACATACATGATATAGCACATGTATACAACTGTTTCGATACACAATAAATTAATTAACATTAATATATGTTCACACTTCTAGTATAGATTGATACACATACATAAACGTTGGCATACAACATCTACAACCAACGACCATTACACATAATGCGTGAGTAATCTTAAGGTGACCCCGCCAACCATCCTATTCGGTCATTACCGATATTGTAGCAAAGCTAGTCCTAATAAGTTTCAATAAGAACCCGTATTATGTATAATGTAGCACTCAGGACCTAGGACTCAGCTCACCACACAAGCTTAGTATGAACCTCCAAGAAATATCAAGAACACAGGACTCTCTGAGCAAAATCAATCACGGCTAAGTTAACTAATTCAGAAAGCTAGGACACACACTCACTAAAACCTCTCTTATTATGCCAAGTATTTTACCATGGTCAAGAATAAACAACAGTTGAAACGGTGAGAGCGACCGTGAGGTCTAATAGTACTATAGGGCAACCACAGTTAAAATTCTCTCAAATCACGGAAGGGGATAAGCGTCCTCCCAACAAAACTCTACCCTATAATATAGGAAGGGAATAATTCGTGCTTCCTCACACAATAACTTTTAATGCTAGTGTAAATTAATCGAAGAGCTACTTACCAGCTGCGGTTTCTTCGGAGATTAACTCCCCGACTGAGCTGTGCAACTGGCTATTATACCCGAAAACCTTCCACAGATCTAGATTTCCCCAGACCTACGAATTCTAGGAAGACCACCCACCCAACAAAATTTTAAAGTTCTGCCTCGATGGTATGTGATTTTAAATCGATCTTATAACTTTTAACTGTGGCAAATATTATAATGTTATACAAAAACACTAACAATCTTAAACCACCTAGGGTGTTGTTACAAAATAATTTATAAATGCTACTATAGTATGTGCTTTCAGAACGACTTTGCAAAAATTAATTGTAGAAAGTTGTTAAACACTTGTGCGATCAGATTCAGAAATTTACAATTATTTAAAACTACTAGGAACACATCATTAGTTTACTTCACGGCCGGGGATATATATGAAACTTTCTAGTTGTCAAAAAAACAAGGAATGTAACTTCATACAATTTACACAGCTGAATTATCATATTCCCGGGCAGACATATCGTATATTTAATTTTTCCCAAGAACATCAACTTGTACATCAACAAAAAAAACGCTAATATGAAAGGTTATCACTGAATGGAATATAAGTGAATTCCCTAGCCGGTTTGTTATAGCAATCTGTCAAGCTAGAACTGTGTTTCGCCTAGAACTGGGTTGCACAGTCAACTTATAATCGAAACCAAAAACTCGACGTAAAAATTTCAACTAATACAACGTACACGTTGCTCACACCACGCTTGCCTTGTTTTAATTAAACTAAACTCAGTTTATAGCGCTTCATTCTACACGCATATGTTGCTATACTACACGGAAAACACCCGCGTCAAAGGAAACCTGATGTCATACAGTCTCCAGTGCCAGGCAACCGCTGCCCCACATCCGACCGTTTGTTTGCCACTCTTCCCCGTCGTCGCCCATTTATCAGCCCCGAAGGAACTGTAGGCTCCAACCATGCAGACTCTCCTATGTCGCAGAGCATTCGTCTTGCACACTGTTAACGAGTTAACAGGGCCGCCATTACCGAAGTAACAGCGCCGACAGTCAGCATGACCGGGTCCGTTTCCAGACCTAGGTTACCTTTGCAGGGAGCAGCAAACGCACAACCGAACATGGGACAGACCAAGCCACCCGACACCAAAGCGACATCAGACACCAAACAAAAGTCCGCAATGACACAGATATCGCCGAGCACCCAGCTACACATGTAAACTAAAGCCTCAAACTCGGACTAAAAGGATCCCCAGAACACGGCAAGGTGATGCAAGATTTTTGTCCTTTTCATTTGAAACCTGGTGAACTATGTCTATTTCAAAAAGAAGTTACAGAGTTTTTGTCATACAATAACGGAAATAAATATGTGATATATACGATTACAAAACGTTTCATGTAGTGCTCAAATAAATATCTCAATTTCAAAAGTTGAATACAAAATATGTGAACTCAGGTATTCTAATCAACTAATAAAATTTTAGTTTAGAGGTACCAAATACTTTGCTACATGTGAAATCTATCTGCATAGCGATGGTTAAACTGTTGTTTACTTTTAGCAATGAACAGCGTGCATGTATCTTAATGTGAATAGTGCTTAGGAAAGTGTTTATCACAGTTGAGGTACTTTTAGGTCTCATAATGCTTGAGTTGCAGAGAGGGTAGATTCAACTTAGTACATCTGAGGCAACTTTGATTTGAACACATGTGTTGTTGTTTCAACTTACTTCATCACCAAAACATCAGCTAGCTAATATAGCAGTTAGATCAGTGTTGTAATTATAGACTCTACTTACCGAGCACAACAGTCCAAAACCAACGGTGTTTTCACCAGATACCAGACCACAATAAAGTCAAATGGATATATTTCCACGTGCAATAATTTCGGAATTATTTCAACGATACTAAGGCGTAAAGATTTCCAGTCCAAACAGCCAACAGTTATGTCCGTAAGCCAATTGACACCAATAATAAGGCACAATAATGCCGTCGATTGCACATATAGTAAAACGTCTCCAACAACCTTTATCTATAATAATTATCAATACGCCCAAAATTATTTACAAAAGTAAATCCTTGCATAGCTTTGCGATCGTTAAACTCAACTGGCTAACGCTAAAACTATTACAACACCGCTCGTTAACAATTAATGTATAAAGCGCGTGTCTAACACAAACTTATGATATCCATACACAATTTGGATTCTAAGTAATTATTTTCTTCGTTGGTATTTTTAAATCTAGTTTACGGCGAAAAGAAAATATACAATTTGATACTTGTTGGTATTCCAATGTCGTGATCGGTATAGATTTATTCAAGGTAAAGTTTATCGTACCATTTAAGCTCTAAATTTCAGTATCATTTCGAAATTTAGTAGGAATCATTGCTAAACTTCCTGATGGATTACTTATCGTATTTTATAGAAGCTTCATAGTGCGATCTTAGAACACTAGCCCGGATGGCTCGATCTAGTGTAACGGACCCACAATGTTGCCCAGAATCAGGGGCGCAAACTAAGAAATGCTCAACTATTCCAACGCCGTAATGTTCTGCAGACTGTAATGAATACGACTTAGTAACATGCTTCTTTAGAACAAAAGTATTTTCTTACAAATTATTAGCATCGTTTGCACAAATTCTTGAACGTACGGCTGGATATGACTACAACTAACTTGTGATATGCTAAGCATACATTCCAGTGCGATTAGACATTTCAGTGCGACAAGCTGTGTTACAGGTACATCTGAAAGGCATATTCAGAATTTGCAACGATCTGCAGTTGAATAAATAGGGAAATAGGTTTAGCATTTAGTTTTGATAAGATTTTCATCACAGTTTAATGATGACAGATACGTGTCGGCACGGATAGTGTGAAGGCGAACCCTTTATCCCCAAAGCAATTCTTAGTGGTTTAAGCATCTGTAGACGTCAAACATCTTTTCTTTATGTTTCGTTGTTTTGAACAATTTTTGGGGAAAAACGCTATTCCCCTGTAGAGCTGTTGTGTGTTTTGGGTAGGTTATGTGTTGTCGTTGCTTTCTTGTTATCATTCCAGATTGTTCATGCTATACGTATAACACACCAACACTGAACAAAGTATGCATACAGTCGAAGTGTATCATAGCTAAGTGTGCTTAAGAAGATAAGAGAAAGCCGGCTTCTAAAAGGGGTTAAAATGGTAAGAAACCATACAGTGAACAAACTGCGCAATCCGATTCCCATTGTGAAATTGTGGAACCCCCACATTAATCACACGCTTTACTGGTAAAAAAACTATATCGAGTTCTGCGATACACAGCAGATAAAGGTAGACTCCGAGAAAAGAATTTATGGCACGAGCATTCCGAGCACCTAAACTATTTAAATATTCGTGTCTGCAATATTTCTGAGATGCATGAATTCCGCGGTAACATTAAAGTTATATATGGGGCAGGCATCCGTGCGATCAGACAAATATCATCGTTGGACCACTACCCATGCAAAAAAATTAACTCAATGTTGTGCATTATCAACAATTACGATCAACGGTGAGAAAATATTGCATGCACCAAATGACGAAAATTTTTTTTGACACATGCCACAAATATTTTTGTTTCCTGCTGTATAGTATCAGGCCTTCTGAATTAATGATATCAGATAATCACTAAAGACATTCATTGGATTGGCATGGAACACATTACTACCAATAATCTTATAATGGAGTGTGTAACATAACATTGAAAATGTTTCGCCAAGATTGTCCTATTCCAAATAATAAAACAAGTCCAATGCATGGTAAACTGCGCGTCCAAAAGTCATTGGATGAATATGATAAACGCTTAAAATTTTCAGAGTTAGGTCCAAAACGCTTAACATAGTTGGAACAATACAGCTTCGCTAGAAACCTCCAATCAAAACAGAGTAAGATTGGCACAGGACACAAGGTCCGGTTCGGGTGTTATAAATGTTATATCTTATTTTACAAAAGTTTTCTCACAATCTCTTGGTGTAAAACTTATAAGAACGGCTTTGTGGATCATATTACATGCGCAGTAGATAAGACAAGGCAATATGACAAAGATCACAAGCTGTTGCACTAATGGAATGGCGTAGAGCATCCAACCAGCACAGGTAAACAAATACAAAAAGACACTAGCGACCTTAGTCACACAAAAAAATAAACAAAAGGTTGCCGAAATGTTAACATTTAAGTTTGACTGTATATCTAAGGTCTCGGACTTGCACGGGCCTTCTAATGCAAAAATGGAAAACCATACATTCAGCAATATATTTGGGGCCTCGAAGATTGCTGTCCATGTTGGGGGGCAACTATGACGTCCCTGCCTCCAATTTCCCACTTTTCCATTTGGGGCCTCGGATTCTATTGACAATTTTCCTGTATGCCCTAAACTTTTGAAGAATAGAGTTATCCAAGCAAATTTTGCGACCAACTTCGTGCCGCCCAATACAGAAAATAGCCAACACCCAAGCCCAACCCCTTTGCACATCCTAGATCAGAAAACCACCAGAGCTAAAATATTCAGAATACTTAGACCTATTTATTGCGAATATAAGTCATTTTACGAGCGCTGGCGCAGGTGACAAAATAAAATTATAAATCTTCAATTAATATGTGAAATAAACCAAAGATGCACGCCCTCAAAACCACTGAAATGTCACCATTACAAATGCAAGTTATATCTTAGCGGTTGCAAAGCAAGATCTCACGAATTTTCATATTACATGCCGAATAAAACATTTTTCATTAAATTGTTTTTCAAACATACACCATCTGCAATGTAATATTATTTCAAAGTCAAAACAACAAAAATACAAAAATATCGATCAAAGGTCTACTTACAAATGTCGCGCGGTGGCCCACGAAATATACTGCAAAGATCAAAGTCATTATTTCTTCTTTCTCGGCACGACACATTGCAGGTACGCGACAAAATGCTTAATAGTATAGATTACAACACTCTAGAGATGATTGCCACCTTTCGGGGTAACACAGTGCATCGAGCGACCAGGGTTTTATATCATGGATCAATCATCGAGCGAGTGACTGGGAATCTCCAGCCCACGAGTGTCACCAAGGTGCGCAATTGAAGACGGTGCTACTATCATCGGTAACCAGTGCCAACCATCAATCTCCTATAAACCGTATATATATACACACACATATACTTGAATAGAAACTATTTAAGAATCCGAAAAAGTAGAGAATTATGACCGTGCTCTAGTGAAAGACAGCGTGTTCATCACCAAAGAACTGCTAAAGCTACTAAGAACATTTGGAAGGTTGGATTATCAGGGCTATGTTTCAGTTCTCATAAGTTCTTAAAAAGGATTAATGCAAGTGTTATACATCAATATGGCGCTATCTTTATGCTTCAATTCATCAAGGCAAATAAGTGCAGTAGCACTCAAAAACGTTACGAAAACTGTAAAGAAGAAAAGTCTTAAAAAGGATCGTAAGAAGAAGAAAAGCAAACATGGCAAACGAATGCGGCGTCGAAAAACTTAACTGGCAGGGGAATCAATACCCCGTTCAGCAATCGATCATCTCGAAACAGCTGGTGGAAGTCGCATGTGAAACGTTACCAAGCATCGATACGGATGATTCGTTTCGTTTTAAAATTGGTGAAAGTGCTTTTGATTTAGTTAATATATCAGAAATTTTTGCATATATTGAATTTCAAATTATAAAGGGTGATGGCAAAGAGATTAAAGAAGTAAATCTTAAATTTACACCATGCAATATGTTTGGCTACGCACTTTTTTCTTCAGTTGAAATGAAAATTAATGGAGAACCAATAACCTTTAACCAAAAGCATTACCCTTGGATGACTTATGTGCTGTACATGCTACATATGAGTGAAGAGCAAAGGAAACAATATTTAGCGGGATGTCTCTATAAACCAGATCAGACGTACATGTTTGATGATCTACAAGATAACAAAGGCTCAGTTTATAGGAATGCTTTGACTTCATTGTCACAAAAATGTGAACTTTACTTTCCCATCATTACAGACTCACAGTTAACACCGACTTATTTACCCCCGAAAAGTAGACTAGAGTTTAAATTTACTCGAAGTTCACCATCATTGATATTATTGCATGAACCAGCTAATAAACTTTTAGTTAGAATAAACGATTTTAAACTTTACATACCAAAAGCAAGGCTGACAAAACAAGCTCTGGAATATCAAGATAAAATTTTAAATAGTAATGGGGTCAAATTTCCTAGTATACGGTACAAGATTCAAACACTTTCAGTAAATAAAGGGTTACAGAATGCGGATTGGACAATTTTTGAAGGATCATTACCCCGTAGAATATACATTTGGGGAATAACACAAGAGGCGTACGCTGGTGCACCAAAATCAAACTTGTTTAAGTTGAGTTTACCAGATATGAATAGTTTTACCGTGTTTATGAATGATGATAGATACCCGTGCAATATATCTTTACCGTGTAAGGCTGGTAATGATATGAGATTGTTTTATAATACATTATATGCATTGAACGGTAGAACAGAGAATTTAGGATTAACTGAAGTTGGCTTTCGACATGGTGCAGGTTACCAAATATTTTGTATTGATTTGAGCAGAGATCACAGTAGTGACTGCAATTATCTTTCAAACCCATCAGATGGACAACTTAGACTTTCTATTGATTTTGTAGAAGAGTTGAAGAAGGCTATTGTGGTTTTCGCAATGGGAGAATTTACAGCTGAATTGAACATAAACTCAAATAAAGAAGTATTTTGGAATAAAATGTCTTAAATAGCTCTAGAAAGCATTTGAATCAAACATGGATAACAAACGCTTTATTCTATTGTATGTTGTGTTATTTGTAGCTGTTGTTGTGGAGACGGTTATATTGTTCATAAGTGTAAAGCGTAGCAATACTACTACCACGTGGAACCTCGAAAATTGTACGAAAAGTCTATGCTTCGACGACTGGACAAACGGATCAAGCGAAAAATGGGATCCGGCAAATGGTTATGATATTAAATGGATCAATAAAACATCATCAAATCTACACTTCAACGTTCGACTCAAACCACCTAAAGGTCTTAAATGGAACGCACAGATGGTTTATCTATTCAACGTATTTGAACATTTGTTTATGAACTTATCAATACCTTATCAACACGGACTTATATTGGTACGATCGGTTGGTATTTATCGAGGATATACGTTCACCAACCATTATATGGGAGCAAGATTTACGAAACATCTCGTAACGTATGATTTGGATAAAGTGATTCGTCAACGATACATTGGAATCAATATTCGTGAAGCGTATGGAACAATACGTGCGCAACGTTTATCTTCAAAAGGATATTGATTATTGGCAACATCGGGTGGCTGAGTTTCGACGTCAATGTGAAGCAACAGGCGACTATATCGACGGGCGATCGAAAGAGGAAGAAAATTTGTTCAAGGTTCAACGACGACGACAAGCAATTATCAAGGCGGTGGAATTTATAATGAAGAACGAAAACACTTTTAAACAGTCTTTGTATGAATTATCATTGTCATACCCTGTGTTGTATGTTGATTATTATGATGATATTATTAAGTTGTGTTATATCTTTAATTTGAAGTAAAAAAAGAAAAAACATAATGGTAGCCAATACCGTGTATACGGTGTAAAGCCATCTGATGATTCCTTTGGCAGGGATGAAATGTTTATATATAGCAGTGTATTTCAATTTATTAAATCAGTTTACACTTTCATTCGTTGCGAACGGTCGCTTATGTTTCTCCACTTCAGCAAGCACTTTGTACATGGTCATACTGGTCACGTTGCCAGTGGAAATTCACGTCTCATCAACGATTACCAAGCAAATATCTACGAAACGGTGTACAACGGCGATGATCACTTCAAGCGACACGATAATCGCGTGGAGCACTTCAAAACATTCAACAAAGTCATTGGCTATCGAGGATGGACGGGTGAACCAGGCTCCATATTATGTGTGGTGACAGAAGGCAATGTAGTCATAACGGCATTCGTCTACGACCACCCAGTTCATGCACGACGACGAAAATATCAATTGGTGCATCAATATGGTGCTAAACGGGAATAAATGAAGATATTGTATATGTTAATATTTATATTTTATATGTTGTATGTGTATGTATATATTATACTTCATTTGTATTATTGTGTAATTTTTTCAATAAAGAAAAAACGTAGCGGTAGCCTACAGCCGCCTGATGAGGCCCTTGGTACGGCCGAAACGTTTGAACTTGCAATATACAAGAAATTAAGTCTGTTTATTACAGTGTTAATGTATAGCAAACCTTAAACTTGAAGTTATATGTATGTTTATATGTCTATGTATTTATATATGCGTATATGCGTGTAGTTATGTATATATACAGTAGACATGTATACACATATGCCACGCACCTATGTACATACATTCAACCTACACACGACTCATCACCCCAACCTCCTCCGGGAGGGGGGGGTAAAACCCGCATTTTTCATCTACTAACACAGCTGACTCAGTATGATAAAGTACAGTAGCGTTTGCGTTTTATTACAAATTGGGTAATGCACACAACAATATACGCAATGAAAAACATATATATATAACAAAAGCACAGATATATAAAATACAACATCGAATTCAGTATACCTTGGTTACTGACAACATACAACTCTGATGACAGCGTGCTATGAATATACGGTGTATTAACCGGCAAACCATATTTTCGCCAGTTCCTATCGAGCTTATTACTTGCATCCAGAAAAATATCCAGGAAGTCCAGAGTTTTGAAAAGTAACAAGCAACCGACATTACACAAATGTATTCAAAGAAACCAGCCTTCAATTTTGAACGTATGACAATGCATAATCGAGCTTTATAAAAGCTACAGCTTTCGATAGAACGATAAATTAACTTTGGACTAAAATGACAAAACACAAATACTTATAAAACACTCTGACTAATGCAGCATTTACAGAGAGAAGTGAACATTCATACATAAAAACAGTTGGACACTTCATTCTTACCCCTAATGACCAAAAAGACGAAACTTTTTGAAATTTAAATAGCACAAATTTTAGAAAATATCAATTTGAAGAGTGGCTTTTCCGTGGCAGTGCCCTAACGCCTTATATTTATGACGCATATCACGCAAACATAATTAATTTTATCGTATTCACCAATCCCGAAAATCTATAGATGCATTCTAGTGATCAACATTCATCTGTATTGAGCAAGTGGCAAAATTTGACTATTTTTGATGTCAAAGCTTCCCAAATTTTGCTACGACACCGTCCCGTGGGTTAATAGCAATAACACATTAAGGAGACGCTAACTGTTTTATCTTTCATGTTTTAATGCAAACTTAATAAGTTAGCGTCAATAATATGAAGCCCAAATATATATATATATAGTCCATAATATAATACAAACACGCAAGTGTCGACAGCTACATGATTCTGAGTCACGGATTACACAAGACATGAAATACTGTATAACCGAACATGGAGGATATGCCATTTGATACTCACCTAAGGAATGAAAGAACATTGATACATAGAAATACGTATAAACGTTAATAGCATAGCAAATGACTAAAAACTAATGCTTTCGTGACAACATTCAAAAAATTCCTACGATGGAGGCTTCTTAAATGATTATTTCCTTTGGCTTTGAGATCTTATATCTAAAAATTCTTCCCTTTAAGTAATCTTTTACGGCATATTTGGGTGCGTGTAAGCTGGTTTTCCATTTAAACACAGTTTAAGATTGAGTTGAGTCAATGTTGTACCCTATATACTAGCGACAAATGCATGAGGATTTGTAGGCAAGCGCTTTTTATGATGTATGAATAAGTGTACATAAGAATACTGCTGCTTACTTTATCTTAGCATACCCACTAAAGAACAGTTAGTCATCGTTTGTCAAGGAATTAATTGGAGGTGTATCTACAATCATTCTCCATCGTCAAAAGTGCCTTGTATTTTCAAAAATTAAAACCAATTACAAATTTATACATGCATACAAAGCATTGATTTCTCGTAAATAAACACTTGCGCTTACAATATATGCGAATTTGGAGAGTAAATGACAGAGTAGCGCCGTACTGTATTAGGACATTTTGCCCGATAATAACGAGATTTACTACGCGATTAAGTGAACATGAAACATATCGCGATCTTGTGGATAAACTTTATTTAGACGCTTTGCATAGACACAAATAATGGCCCATGTCACATTAACAGGCCAGATGTTATATCGTTAGAAAAAGGTAGTATATATGGCTCTCATAGGGACCCTAGTTTTGGCTAAGCCTTAAGCATATTATACGGAGAACGGCATAGCCTGCATTTCACTTCCGCCTCTAAAAGTTATACTGGCACAAATAACTATAGCATTTGACAACTAATGACAATAAATGTGCTATTATTAGTAATGTCCGTGCACCTGGACCCGTCCAGACCGTTGAAATTTTTCTAACCAAAACTGTACATTCACAAAACTTTTTCCAAAATTAAATTTGGAACTCAGAATTTTTGTAAAATTCCTTAACATATGTTACGATAGCATTGATCTATTTATGATGTGAATAAAACTATCTCTAAAAATAAGCCTTAGCAATAGCTCCGATTCCCTTCGTTGCGCCACTTATACACCAGTTACACGGTTATATGTTAACGTGTTGGAAATGGATTTACCAAGCTCTAGTTTCCAAAGTTGTGATTTAGTTGATCCAATTTGATTATAGCGCCGACACAGTCAAAGTATCGAACGCAGGTTTCGGCTACATTGTATTGACATTACTCAACCTCAGTACAGACCTACAAGAATTATAAGCACATTTCCTTCTACTTGAGACAAATTATGTTACACAACGACATATAAATATGGAATACTAGAAATTTCCCGCGCAGTGTTGAAATATTCAAGTTCCAAAGCATTAACTTAAGAAATGTTTCAGTTAATGCTATACAGCATTAAATTCATATCAAGTTAAACGAAAACCACTATACAGCACAGCTCGTTAATGTGGTTCGAATGATATATAAAATTATACAAACACCGATAAAACATTTTTTCGAAAATTTTCCGTAGCAAGAGGAGAATATCGGAAACCCAAAAAATGAGGAAAATAAAAAAATTTAGATATTTTTTGAACCAGAGCGCAGAAAGGAGTCCAATGGATCGTATACTATCGGCACATCTTCAACGCTGATAAACTTCGGGCTAGGGCTAAAGAAAATTACTATTTAGTTTATCTAGATATAATGTCCAATGATTGAGGATTGTGACTCTCAGGGAAGCAAGTTTACTTTAATATATAATATGTGGCAAACTCCGCTGTATGTTTCAATGACAATTGCAGAAAAAATATGAAATTTAGAACGTCCAAAACGGAAATACAGATAGTTCGGGTAAAGTTTTCCTTTTTCAAAAATGATAAAACGGCGCTCATCGAAACCAGGATTCCCATTACTCACTGATATATACAAATGTATATGTAATATACCGAATAGCTACGACAACAAATAAAGTCTAAAACCAAAACATATAAAATAACAATAAAAATACTCATAATAAATTCCGTTTTTTGTAAATAACTATGGTTACAAACTCTCGCATAGTTACAAGCTGTGAAGCGATAAAATGGAGTTATTTGAGGTAGGGACCGAAGTTAGGTCAACTTCCGATCCAGTTGTAAACCCAAAATGTCATTGTATATCATGTTATCATCTTCGTGCATCAAGGAATTTTGCATGATCACAACGCAAGCTCCCGTTGTGATCATTGAGAATGTTCGTGTAATAGATGTGGTAGAAGTACATCGCAAAATATATTAGAACGCGCGCGAACATATATTTTTAAACATGTTTTATTGTTTTCATTCCGGCTATTTTATGCTGCACATAGAGAACATGTATGTATCTTGAGACACTGCAGTAGGCAGGGTCGGGTCGGCTATATGAATTGTCGGATAGGTCATAACCGAAAACGTGCAAGCGAGGCGGTATCTAATTTGATTGCCAAAGATAGCATCCCTCCAGCA
Source organism: Trileptium ribeirensis (assembly GCA_030248225.1). Lineage (NCBI taxonomy): Eukaryota > Metazoa > Nematoda > Enoplea > Enoplida > Thoracostomopsidae > Trileptium > Trileptium ribeirensis. Next base: position 57,327 of record JASANE010018398.1, on the reverse strand, counting down.
ATTTTCATAGTTTCAGAATTATTACGTCTGATAACAACAACTGTAACCTGCTGTTCTATAGTAAAATGCAATCGCATCATGCGGCCAGCAAGTACAAGCCGTGATGACGGTATATTCAAACGATGGTGTATTAGTAATTAAAAAAATGAAAAGTGTTTCCGAAAAGTTTTGACTGAACAAGTATGTAATTGAGATAATGCAGAAAACTATTGCTAATGTAAGGCATTCATGAATAACCTCGCATAAAGGAGGCATATCTACATCAACCAGATAAAACTTTACGATTCGTACGCTATATTGCAAGGAACTATCGGATAAAAGTTAATTTTGCACGAATGCGTAAATAATGCCAAGTTTGCTGTATTTAAACGTCGATATTCATTCGGGTATCACAAAAAGATAATACACCATTGAGGCAGTCTGTGGTAAAGTCGTGTAATTTTGGATCGAGCGATAAAATGATATTCCTCGCAAAGCAATAGACACAGCAGTAAATGCTATTTACAGTAGTGTGACAGAACTGCGCCAAATTTTTTTCCTTCCTAATATTTATAATTGACTACAAAATGACGTAAAACTTCTCGAAAGACTTTCAAATTTTTAAATTAGAAATATGCTCAAACTCAACTCAATGAGAAATATACTCAACCAAACATACTCAACGAGTACATGGCCATCACTGTCAGCGCACGTATCTACAATCATACGTCCGCGTCTTGAAACCCATCTTATGCATAAAATTTTCTTGTGTAAAAGATTAAAGGTGTGTTTATACGTCAAGCTGTTCAAATTTTGAGCTCAAAATTTTAAAGCAATGTGATTTGAAATATGTTTCTATTATAAACTAAGTCAAATTTGGATCGAAATTTCAACATAACTGTTGCTGTGTGAAGCCATCTTGCTTTGCACCAGGGTACCCACATTTCAAATTGCACGAGTTTGTCGGAAACAGAACAGTTACCATATCGGAGCTGGCATGTGTTCACGCCGGTGCTTTCACAAATTAGGCTGCAATGCCAAGAAAAGGCTGATCCGCAATACTATAACTTTCAATACCTAACGGGTAGCAGACGGTAACTGAAGAAGTTCATAAAAATAATTCGCTTTAAGTTTACAATCTGTAGAACGAATATAGCATAGAATGCAGTGGGAAATTAATTGCTTCAAATGCTTTGCAAGTTAATATTTAAATTCATAAATCCTAAATGATATTTAACTTTGCTGTCATTTAAATGTACAACCACGACCTAGACAACACCAGCAAAAACGAATAAAAACTTCGCGATAACCGAAGAGTGTGCGACTTGTGCTTCGTCAGAACTTCAACAGCTGCGAATAGTTGATCAAATGAAACTAGCATTATCAACAGTATTAAAAAATGTATTTCGCAAAACGAATTTGCTTCATTAACAACGAACCTACATCTGAACCATTTTTAATATCTGTCAAAAGAAGACAAAACCAATCATAATGTTTATTTACAGTAGCTATCAACAAACAATAAAAGCAAATTATTTGGAAGAAATATAGCAGCTGTTCAATTGTTATTAGCAAATTTTTCGCTAGCTTTACGCATGGCATTTCCATTTATTTGGTTCAGAAGTCTACGTAACAAATTTTTACCTCCCAGAAAACACTGTATTATCGACATGATTACAGGCGGTCAATAAGAAAACAATGCGTATTACGACCAATTAGTAATGAAGTTATTAATGTCTTGCAACTTTAATACTGCGCGAATTATTGATACATAAAACTATTGTCCTTTCTGTAAGAAAATTATATTTCACATATTGCAAAAATAGGACATAAATAACTTTGAACCCGCATTCCTTCAACTACCGCTGTACTCGTTATGTTAAGTGCGTTGAAACAATAATTGCTGGCTTCGTTTTCTGTGTCCTAACAATGGCCAATATGTGTCGCGATACGAAGGAGGTATTCAAATAAGGTATTGACCAGTCAAGTTAAGTCAGCTGCCAAGGTGTTAAGTTACACAGAATTGAAACAATCTGAAGTGTTTAACATAATGGAACGATTTGTACGCCGCATCAGCTACTATGAAAATAATATGCGTCAGTTTATAGACCCTTGCATTGACAGATGCAATGACACTAGAAAAATTTGTCCGATGCAATAAGGTTATCAATAAACGTTTGTAGCTAAGTAAATTCAGTTGTGAAATATGCATTTTGACGGTACACTAGTAAACCCATTAAGAGGACACTATCACGCACACTCATTCAGCTTTCGATTTGAAAAATTTCGAATCTGTACTTATTGGACTTCTGTGAAACACTTGTAACTAACATAGCAGCAGTGTTCGAATTGGTCCTGAGCTTTCCAAATTTAAGGTTAATATATTGCGTCTTCTTCACAGAAAACGGTCAAATTCCATAATTGTACAATACTAACCAAAAATGAATAAGTGCAAAAATATGTATATTTTGTTCACTTTCTGTTTAATGTTTGTTCATTCTAAAGCCAAGTCATTTCTGGCAAGTATTTAGAGGAATAAGATATTGCATAAAGCTTAAGTAAAAGTCACAAAAGGGTTACTATATCATTCTGGATCACTGACTGCTAAAATAGCTAAGTGACACGTTCTAACAAAAAACAGCAATAATTGAAAAGCTGCCGATTCTTCCCCAACTGGTCAAAGACTTGTGATGATTGATTCGCAAAAGATTTGCTCTTATTTATGGCGTTAAATGTACATTTGTACGACACAAATTTTCGATATAAAAATGGCTCCATTCGGATAGGCTTCCCACTTTGCTGGTTCATAACTATATATCTGATAATGAATCAGCGCAGCGCTGCTTTTATCACCGATATCACTGACTGAAATACCACACATCACTCTTGTTATAATGTTACAAGCAAGAACAATAACGTAATGCAAATTTATATTACAGGCAAGAACTATAATAGAAATAACTACTGTTGCAAACCGTAACGGTTATTACTTATCAAGCAATCGTGGCAGTGCAGAAATTAGCGCCTGAATTTGGAGCTAAACCATGGTGGTGGCCTAGAAAAAAATGTTGCTGCTTGAAATCTCGAATTGCTGCAATTAATACTACTATCAGAAGTTATACTGCTATTGTAAAAATTACTCGCACCACTTCTTGCAATCGAATAATTTGTAGTGACTTGTTGCTCAACACTAATAAATTCAGCAGCCCGATGGCCTTGCCATTGCGTTGTATAATGACGCCTTGAAGTGCATCTCATTACCTCAGGAGCAGCATTATATCTTCTTTCTGTTACTAGTTGACCGCCTTGATCCCGAGAACAATATGTAGATGGCACATAAGCAGAGCCTCGACTACTGTTCGACACGGGACTGTAACTGCTACTATTCCCTGATTTATGTCGTCGTCTGCAGGAACCAGAAGGCGAACGAGATCCATTATAGCCAGGGTCACGCTTCGATCGACATTCAATGCTTTTCCGAGGCGACAAAGGGCTACAGCTGCGTCGCGAGTATGACTGATAAAGAGAATCTCTTCGCGAATGCCTTCGACGCCTTGAAGAGCTGGAGTGGTGGCTTTTACCATCTCTACTGTGACGACGACGATGCTTTCTGCTTTTTGATCTATAACTTTTTGAAAGACTGCTTATGTGTGATCGTTTATCATTACGCCGCCGATTTGAACTAGAACTACTGCTGCTCCTGTGATATCCATGCCGCCTATTATGCTTACTGCGGATGCGGCGATTATTTTGATCGTGTCTTCTTTGTTGACAACTGCCGTTGCTGTCACTGCTGTCTCCTTCAGAGTCATCAGCGACACTGCCTCTTTCAGGCTGTGAGTCAAAAGAAACTCCAGTTTGTGATATTGGGGAGAGAGGAAAATTGTCGCTGTTTCTGCTTCTTGTTATCGTCGCAGTTTCCGACGCATCTTTCTGACTTCGCTGAACATTACTACAATCAGAAACGCTATCGAGTGACATTGTTTCAGTACTGTAACTGCTGTCATCGTCAATTGTTATAGGCGTACCGCATCTCAAACGTTTCGGTGGCAAAGACTCTACAATTTCCGGCATATCATCATCGTCTGCAAGTCCGTTACGCTGCTCGAGACTACCGCTTTCCTGTCCCGCACATGGGCTAACATCTTTCTCTGCCATCGTTGTAACTGATGCCGCTAAAGGATTCCGATTTAAAGTCGTTGCTTCACTGCAAAGTATTGACGATTGTTCATTACTTACAGAACTGACGATAATCGGAGATTCTACAGGGTCGGCTAGATCTCTTGAAACGGTAATATCCCTAGCCAGACAATTTAGTTCACTATCTGGCAAGTCTTGCGCGCCATGTTTTGGTTCGCACGAAGGCGCATTTAAACCAGTGTTTCTATGTCCATACATAACTACCCGGTCTGTACAATAATTACTCGGCACCTCTTTCTCATTATCAGTTGGAAAGCATAAATAAGAAGTGTATCGAGAAGGTAATATTTCAGCAATGATTTCGTTGAAAACTTTGGAGAAATTTCTTGTCGTGTAATTAAGGTTGACCTTCACCTAAACACAAGAAATAATTCAGCGTGGAAGTCATAAAACAATAGTCACCGTTGAGTTTGCCAAGTTTATGATTGCAGCCATTATTTGTACAGGGCTTGCTGACGTCTGCTATTTTTCGATGCTAAGCTCCGTGAACATTAAAATTTTTTGCACATATACTGGGCATTTTAATGGATATTGTATGAGACCAATATATAACTTTTAAAAAACTTCCACACTATGAGAAAACGTTAAAATTTATTTTTGTTACTAAATAAACTTATGAACTTCGCCGTAAGATGGATTATCCTATTTCTTGCTTACTGCACTACTGTAAAGTTTTATTACAGCAACGGCTACAGTCCGAGGAATATGGGCGGATATCCTTAATTTTTTACAATTGACGGTGTTTATCTGTATATCTACGATTTAGAGCGCATGAATTGAAAACGCCAACTTTAAGGTCAAAATAAGTAGAATTTTGTTGCTGCCAAAGTGACATGATAAAAATATCCACAGTTTAGTTGATTGCGCATGCATTCATAATATCTTGCCAATAACACTTTTGGCGAATCATTAATGCAGCCAAACAATTTTATACCAAAATTAGTGTCGGCATTGTCGTCGTTACTAAACTTTTGACTCACAGGTGGTAATTTGGCTACACATTTGAAAGTATATAATGTACATTTACGCTATGTACTGAAACGTCTACATTTTTCAATATCGCCAAAACTGCGGAATAATAATTATTTTGATTCAAATTTCGTGTATAGTACTACTTTTACTATTAATAGCCCTGGAATCAGGGAGTAACCGGAACCGTCCATTTAAACCGGATCCGGAACCTGGTCTTCGAAACTTATATATAGTAAAACAGATGAAGGAAGACATGAAGGTTTAGTGGATTTAAAATGTATTGAAAACAACTTCTACATTAAACTTAATGTATTGCGATGGCATTATTGCCTTTCTGAAACTTTAAAGAGACTGAGGAAGCTAATAATGTTTATTTATTGATCAATTATGTCGGTTTTTGGACATCCAGAGCAAAAAATGCCTTCCACTATACACCCTTGCGTATAATGCGTTAAATTAAATGTGCATACAACGGATGGAGCATAGAATAAACATTTTCGCTCTGTCTCCAGTCGCCTCCCTTTACTACACATACGTTCGTTTATGTTGTTCTGTAGGAAACTTGAAATTATTCATTTATATGGTTCTGAAAAAATAATAGAAGGTAACTTTCTGATCAGTGGTGAGACACTGCTTAGGCTAGCGTTGTACAAACAGTGTCGGTTAGTTGCATGATAATAATAATAACTTTACAACCAGGATGCTATAAATGAGACAAATTGTTATACTGCTCGCCCAGTTCCAATAAATACAGTTCATTGGCAAGAACACTGTTCTTGGCTGCGTTAGATATGTTCTTTACTTCAATGTAGACTGATTTACAAAGTTTACAAGCGCACTGGCGGGTACTTGACGGAATTTATGCTAGCCTAGCTTACAGTTAAGTACTTCTAAATAATGCATACTCTGTTACCGAGTTGGACGGTTTAATTCGAACATACCCCGCAGATTTATGAATGTGTAAAATAGATGCTACAAGCATCGACATGGCTTTGTTTTAACAAATTCCTGCAGGTTAAGATGAAAAATTCCTACTAAAATTATGTGTCCTACTTACGTTTCAAACGGCAAAGCGCTGAGTTAGCTGCTTGGTTATATTGGAACTTGATGATTGTACATACAGTATAGATGTTTGGACCACAGATGAAGCAAAAATGTGGAAAATTTCAAACAAAAAATTTAAACCGGAGTTCCGGTTCCGGTATGGTTTTTGCCCTTTGCCGGAACCGCAACCGGAACGCGATTTTCGCCGGAACCGGAATTCAGGTTACTCCGTGCCTGGAATATTTGATTCCATTCGGCTCAAAATTTCACTGTGCGTCGGCCGCTTCAGCGACATAGTCATAATGTTGATTTCATTAAGATTTCGCATTTGACTTCAAAATGAACGTTTGAAATTAATAATTTTTCGAACCAGAATTAGACTAAATGTTACTTCTATCGTTAGTACCTTTGCAACGAAGAGTCCACTTTGATTTGCGATTTAGCTATGCGTAACTATCCATTAAACAAGCCTATTTGCAATATATCAAAGTATTAGTCAGGCTTTGTACTGGCTAGCTAGCAATCAACAGTAATGATAAACCCAAAGGTCCTAGCAAAGTATCTCGATCTAACGCAAAACATCTAGTTCTATCCACACAGACTCATTTATCGTTTGCATACTAGTCGAGTGAACCAGTAATACTTGACTACATTAAACGAGTTCAAACATTATAATAAAACAATGAACCTGCAATGTTTGAATTAAAAATTGAAAAGATCGTTCTTTAAAATATTGGCTAGGCTTCCATAATATCAATCTAAATATCGTTACTACAATACAGTGCTTATACCATGAGCGGTCGTCCACCCAACTAGATTGACAGTTCGTAAAGCTTTGAACCCGGTCAACCAGAGCGTGATATAGAGGCGAAGTTCATAATAAGATCCAAGGTAACAGATAACATGTGTCGCCTGTTATTTGCAACAACAGATATTTTGTAATAAAGGTATGAAAAATTCTGGCGGACAACAGTTGACAGTAGAAAAGACCTCCGTAAAGCAGTTCAAAAGACCAAAGACAAAGCGTGTTCCCCAGGACAAAATACCATTCAGTTAACAGTTTACTGGCGCAAACAAAACCACACAGTACTTATAATATTGCTGCAAAATAGCCTTCGCTGTGCCGACGAAATTGACTGCACAGATGAAAGACTTAAAAAATTTTAATGGACATTACCTTATTTATGAAGGTGGGCGGAGTAATACGCAACGGTCATTAATAACTTAATAAGAATACATAATTCCAGGGTGTCTGCGGAATTCCAAAAGTCATTTTCCCGGTTTCTATGAGTCAAATTCTCGGTATAGTCTGAAAATAACTGAAATCCGTATCCAAAGCACGAGCCCCTACCATGGCTTTCGGGATACCGTAGATAACCTTAAATGATCGAAAATACCTACTTACGAAAAACTTGTCATTGTTTTTCCAACAGTTGTTTAGGTCCTGAAACGAAGTTAAACGGGAAGAAATACACAAATATTCATTATTTTTATAACAAAATATAATTAGCTGATAACAATAGTATACCTGACTGTACTTTGAACAAATACTGAGCAACTGATTGATATCTTGTAAAAATTCGATCAGGTTTGCGTACGCATTGTTTGTAATACTGAGCCGAATTTGATCGAATGTTATAGCTCTTGCTGTTACGCTGTCGATATCGTCATCAGCGACAATAGTTGTTCTTTGTGCTAATGTTTTAAACGATTGCGAGTCTTTGTGACACATCAGCTCCATTAGAATACGTTGGGCAAACTGCAAATGTTACCAAAACATTTCAATACAGTACTGGTCAGAAATGAATGCTGTTCGTTCGTATATATATTTGCTTAGTTATGTTCAATGTGTAATCCATCTGTATTATACACCTGAAAGTTGTTTTCTTGCAGTATGGAATATCCAGTCATTACTTTTCCGTCGTGTGCGAAATTTAACCGTCAATGAATGTGTGGTTATACAATGTTCTATTCTATTTCATTTTGGGGTCGAAACTAATAGAATTTTCGGATTTTTGTTTCCGGAAAATGTAACAGTAAAAGTACTGTATTTAGTGAAATTCTACCGACATGATATGATGCTTCAGATGGCTTCTAACATGTTCGACGTAGTGCAACACAGTCGCTGCCATTCTCTGCCAATACAAACAGCCACCGACCATTGAGTGAGGTAACCACCAATTTATCTTTCACTAGCGGCACCTAGGTCTTTTTGGAGGGGTGTACTATTGGCAGCGTAAACCACATGTAGAATTTACCGCGGCCCGCACCGTAATTCCTACTCCTAGGAAGATGCTCCGGTAGTCCCATTCTTCAATTTAGGGGAGCACAGATGGTCGACATTCTGATTCTACCCGTTTTATGATCCATTTCATTATAGCTCTTTATAATATCGGTTAATTATTTCAGAATTATCTGTTCCAAAAAATCTGGAGAAGAAATTCAAGAAGATCTTCTTGCGCGGATTTATGCCGCTCTTATTGAAGCATTTGCCAAAGTAAGTTAGTTCTACTTTTAGTGCGAAAATATTATGGTGTGTTGTTTCCTAAAACTGGTTAGTGCAGACATTTTTTAGTTTTGTAGCAATGTTGCGAAGATTGAAGCCAGTAGTACGAATAAATGGAAGAGTTACTAGATGTTTCGGTGGGCCCGTTTGGTGTCCACTATATAAGAAACATTTTGTTACGTGCCCTATATTTACTAATGTTTAGCTTAACTACATATTACACGATGTTTGTCACATACTACGCAATGTCATTAAGGTTGTTAGTGTTCAGTTAGCCATTTTGAAAACATTTTTGGATATTTCATAAATACAGCAAAACTACTCATTTCTCAATTGGAGAGGTTTGCAGACTATAATATGATGTATTTTGGATTCCACTTAGTACGAAACGGGTGCCCCGTCGCGAAAATCCCGCTTCTGTGGATCAATTTACCTTGTCAATTTTTTTCTTCCCACCTGTGAAGCACATGTTCATACAAAAATGGACAATATGTTTATGCAAAATCATATGCCGAAGCTAAATATTTCATAAATCATGTAAAAATTCGGACTTTGTTTATCTTATTATTTTCCTATACGTAATGTGTATATTTGCTGGAACAAAAAGTACTGAAAACGCAAAAAAGGCGCCGACAAGCATTGACTATATAATCTCAGATTAATAAAACGGGACCACTAAGCCACAGAATAATAGTAATTTGAATCACATGCAATTTTGGATTAAAATAAAAATATTGAGACAACGCGATAGTGCAATTTTAAATAAATGCGCCGAGCCCTTGCTTTTTTATCTCCTCACTTAGTTACTTAAAATATTTTAACTTTATACTGATACGATTTGCCAAACATTCAAGGAAACCTTATGTGGGTTAATGGTTGTTATAACCTAAAGTAAACCCAACTATAAAAATAACATATTATTGTTTCTCTTGCTAAAAATATGTTCACATGTTGTACGGATACAATTTTCTACATTCTGTATTCGTCGAAAATTCTGTCGGGGGGCATCAACTGGCCCCCTCCTGTAGACCGGCGTGGCGAAATATAGAAATTTTAAAAATTTGAAGTTTTTTGCTGAAACGTCAAAATTGTTAACAGGTGGTATCAGAAAGGGTGGAAATTGCCTCTACTGAGGTCAAAAACATCTTTTCCACCAAATTTTATTGAATTATGTTGAACTTCAAAAATGATTTCTGTAAATAAATTTTGTCACGTTTTTATGTCAACAGTGTTTATACCCGGTGTGGGGACACAAAATTACGCCAAGGGCATTCGTTTTCGGAAGGGCCTCAGACGGGGCGAAGGTATTGTACCTGTCAGATATCTCGAACATGTGTAATTTAACGACTGACTATAACTCTAGGCAAGGAAATTGTAACGCTGCAGGTAAAATTCGTTAATTTTTAGCCAATTCGCAAAGCACATTGTCTTACAAACTGGGGGAAGCTAGAATTGAAGGAGGCATGAAGTTGGGATTCTGGAAATTTCGAATTTGCCTCACCACAAGATTAAAATAGTACCTAAGGTGGGAACCAGAAATGCGAAAAGAAGCTTAGCGTATTGAAATTGCGTATTTAACCATAGTGCAGCTCATTTTGCTTGTGAATTTGCCGTGAATAATCGAAAAAAGCAGTAGCGTTAAGTTATGGTATAACAGACTTTGTTAGAATGATTGTTTTGATGTCACTTTAAAATGCATAGGTGGTGCTGGGGTACATCTTGGATATTGAGGCAAAATTGATCTCTGGGAACTTTCGCAATCTAGGGGCACTTGGAAATCCTTGGTCCCTCCGTCGAGAGGCCAGTCGAAATATCTGAATTACCTTCCCTATGTTACGGTAAGATGCGACAGTATGTTTCTAAAACAGCATTATGGAACAAGAAATTGGTAAAATAAAGTAAAAATGTTTAAAAATGCTTTTAGCCTTGCTATTGAAATTCACTCTATGGGGCTTCAGAGGAGTAACGTTTCTTGGACGATTTCTTAGCCATGTTACCGTTTGCATGGTGTCTACGCCCTTTAAAATCCTTGAAAATGACATGCTACCCTTGAAACCCCTTGAAATTGACCTTTGGCCCTTGAAAATCCTTGAATTTATAATTAAAACCTAAGTTGCAGTGAAAATGTTGCGCGTTTTAAACAGATTCGTCGCGGTTGCCACCTCACCTGATATAGGCCGGTGAGGCACTCACCTTTTGTATACATACTGTATATTGTTATACGATGAGAACCCCTCTGTCTCAGGTGACGCTTATGAGTGAACTTAATCTGCTGGATAGCGAAGCTGGGGTCCGGTAGGGGAAAGTAGCACATTATTGGAGTAACAATTGGTAACGAGCCGATAGTAATGTTTTGTGAAGGAAGTGCTTTATGTTAGTGCGACACCGCCTCATCCGGCCTAGGTATCACCGCATACTCGGGTAACTGTCCGGTAGGGGAAAGTAGCACATTATTGGAGTAACAATTGGTAACGAGACGATAGTAATGTTTTGTGAAGGAAGTGCTTTATGTTAGTGCGAAACCACCTCATCCGGCCTTAAATATCTTCCTCTTATTAAATTTAAATAAGTTAGTTGGCGCCCCGACCTGTTTCGTATGAAGGAACCTGGCAAATATGGTGCCACAAATGAATTTAGTGGTTTGGTATCACCCGGTTGCCCATTTCTCAGGAGTCAGACGCTACTTAAGTATTGCATGTAGCAAATCCCCTGTGGAGCCAAAAATATTTTTATGAGGATTTCGTAATGTCATACACCAGTTGGTACCCGGACTTGACGATGCGAATATGATTGTGGTAATTTTAGTACGATTGCACTACTTGTTTCTCAGGTGACGCCTACGTTTGTGTTGTATTTGTGTGCGCATCGCTTGAAGTCTTCAGAGGATAGATATTTTACTTTTCTCTCTAGGTTAATTAATATAATAGTTGTGTAATAGTAAAGGAAAGTAATAAATAGTTGTGACTCAAAATGCCAGGTGGTAAAAGTTATTTTAAAGAACGGTGGCTAAATGATGCCAAATTTTCATCGTGAGGTCAGCGGGAAGATGGGCCTTGCTTTTTGCTCTACGTGCAAAAAGGATATTAATATTGCAGCCATGGGAGTGTGTGCAGTTAGGAGTCATCTCGAGTCTAAGACACATCAAAGTCTTTCGCGAATCGTCTCCGGCCAAGCTAGCATTGCGACAGTTTTCGCGGCGCCCACCTCAGTAATGCTCCCCCCGCTGCTCCATCTGCTGTTTCTCAGCCGCCAGCTTCGTCAGTTGTACGTGATACGTCTGCACCGGCTGCCCCTTGCCCCGCTGCAGCGGCAACCTCAAATCCCCTTGCAACTTCAGCTACTTTGAAACATCAGGCGGCAAAGGCAGAAGTATGGTGGGCTCTCAAGGCCGTGTGGAGCCACTTTTCGTACAGGAGCGCTGATAACTTGCCGGAGCTTTTCAAAACTATGTTCCCTGACAGTGACATAGCAGCTAACTTTGCCATGCAAAAGGATACGCTACGATACGTTGCGGTTTTCGGATTGGCACCATATTTCAAGCAACAGCTCCAGGCTGAACTGCGTAGTTGTGAGGACATCGTCATCTGTTTTGACGAGGCTATGAACAAGATATCGCAACGCGGACAGATGGACCTACATGTCCGATATTGGGACAACAAGGATAATCAAGTTCATAATAGTTATCTTACGTCTGTGTTCATGGGCCGCGCAACTGCAAAGGACATTACGGAAGCTTTCATGTCCGGGTTGGAAGATATTTCCTTGTCAAAGGTTGGTCAAATCTCCATGGACGGGCCGAATGTGAAATTGAAGTTCTTCAGGGATCTAAAGTCGGGATTGGAACCTGATAGCCCCTGTCCCTTGGATGTTGGTAGCTGTGGTGTGCACGTCTTAAGTGGAGCTTTTCAGGCAGGCCATCGTGTGGTTAAGTGGGATGTCAACAGGTTCCTACGCGATCTTTATTGGCTTTTGCAACATTCGCCTGCTCGAAGGGCCAGTTACGCTCAAATCACTGGATCTCAGCGATGGCCCTTGAAGTTTTGTACCATTCGATGGGTTGAGAATGTGCAAGTAGTCGATCGGGCCATCGAGATGTTTCCTTTTGTCAAGAAATGGGTCCAACAGCTCAATCCTCCTTTATAAAACGATTGCTTTAAGTTTGTGAAAGCTTGCGTCCGCAACGATTTGTTTCTTTCCAAACTACACTTTTTCAACTATGTCGCACTTAAACTCGAGCCGTTTTTGGCGGAATTCCAGTCACCAAAGCCAATGTTCCCTTTCCTTTACGAGACCTTTCTTTCCCTAATCCGAAATCTGATGGGTGCATATGTCAAAACTGATGCTATCTCAAATGCGGACCACAAAAAGATTATGCAACTTCATGAAAATCTGAGCGACCAGGATAGAAAGGCGACTGTCGACGTTGGTTTTGCTGCCGCCGGCGCTTTAACAAAAGCAACATTAGGACAGAGGGTTGCCTTCTATGGTGATTGTCGTTTGTTTTTAACAACTATTGTGGGCAAAATTTTGGAACGGGCTCCAATTCGTTACAACTGCGTTCGCGGAGCAAGTTGCCTTTCTCCTGAGTTGCTAAATTCTTACCCAAAGAAGTGCGTTCATCGTATGGGCATTTTGCTTGGAGAAATGACAGCATTTCGGCGGTTATCACCGGAAACTGCCGATCGCATCAAAGAGCAGTTTGCCGCACTTATTAACGACACGGAGGTTAAAGCCAAGGTCGGGAGTTTCCGGCGTAGTGAGATGCGACTTGACACATTCTTCTGCGGGCTTTGGGCTGCTCGAGACGACATGAAAGATCTTCTGAATTTTGTGAGGTTAATTCTTGTTCTGTCACATGGAAATGCAACTGTTGAAAGTGGGTTTTCTGTTAATGGCGACATTTTGATTGAGAACATGCAAGAAGAATCTTTAGTCGGGCAGAGGTTGGTGTATGATGCGGTGCATCGCGCGGGCGGACCTCGGTGTCTGCATCTTAGCCCGGACCTAATGAAATCAGTCGCTATGTCTAGTCGTCGTTGGCGCCAAACAATAGAGAGAAAGCGATCTGAGGCCAAGGTTTTCCAACTGGAAGCGGAAAGAAAGCGTAAAGCCGACGCCCTTACCATCAAGGAACTCGAGGCGAAAAAGAAGGCAATAGACGATGCAAAGAAGGAAAGTGAAAACGAGTCTCGCCGAATTGCGAATCAGATCGTGCATTTGAAGAAGCAACGTCTAGAGTGAACGCAGATGTGCACGGCAACGGCCACTAATCGGAGTGGAAGTGGGATCTGGGCGTCCCTTGCCTCCGGAGTCCAAAAAAGCGATGGGGTTTGCATCATAGGTATGTTGTGTTTTTTTGCTATTTTTCTGTAGATCTAGTCTAGTCCGTGTTGCTGACTGCTGGAGCTTCGCCTAAACTATTTCTTAAAACCCTTGAAATTCCTTAAATTTCGGGTCAGATATCCTTGAAAATCCTTGAATTTCATTCTCGACAAACTGTAGACACCCTGCGTTTGTCATTAAAACACCGAATTTCGAAACTTTTTTAGATTTCAGATCTCTGGTTGAATCGGTGTAGCCCGAATTTTACACCACCTGAGAAAATGTAGCACCCCTCCTGCAACCCAGGGTGCCCCAGCTCAACGCCATAATGGATAAATTTTCAAGGAATGGAAAACCGGTGAGCTAATTTTTGATAAAGTGTTTCTTAACAAAAGATAGTTTTTATAATAAAATATTTTCATTAATTTACAATATCTTTTGTTGACGACGTTGCCATATATTGTTGTTTACGATTTTGTACTTCAGAAAGAATCGGAAATATTGCGCAGTATAGTGATACACTGCCAGCCATTATTTTTTATCGATTTGCCGGCTGTACATGTCTTAGTTGTCAACGGTATGACGAGTCTTTATACGGTTCTTATGGCAACTTCAGCTGCATCGTCGGTTCGGTATGTTATATTAAGTATATTGGTAACATAGCCTGGTTTACTACTAAAATTAGCTAAATCATTTATATCAGTCTTATTTGTTTTTCCCTTACTACATTACAACTAATTACCTCTAAAAGGAAAGTTTAGGGAAACACGGTACTTAAACTACAAATAGTACTGAATTCTGAATGTAGTGAATGAAGCGAATGAAGCAGTGGTAAAATTTAGCAATGCCCATTATTGGGTATTTCTGGCAACACGAATAAATTAACTTTGGCTGGTTGATTGATTCGCACAGTAGCTCATTTAAAAGCTTTCAAACTCTGTGTGTGCCCGAAAAAAAGCGGACAGAAGATGTGCGGGTTGGGACACGTAAGGGCTCCGATGAATCACCTTTATAATTATTTCTGGACAACCCGCGTATTTATCATAATTAAATCGGACTCGTTTTGCGGAGGAAATGCGCATCTATAATACTATATCGAGGCTAAGTTTTTTAATTCTTAGTGTATACGTATACACCATTTAATGCGTTTGTTATGAAGGTATGGCCGTTTTCGTGCGTTTAGTGACATCGGCCCATTTCAAAACCTAACGCCTCACACACAGTTGTGTAGAGCTTTTATCGCTCTACAAAATGAGCCTTAGAAGACCCATATATTTTCATTAGTTATGGAGGTATTACTGTTTTGTGTGTTTATGGTGTCTTGGTTTATTTTAAAACGCATTTTACCTATCTTACAAGAGAGGTGCCCACCGGAATACGAAATCATTGTTTATTTTTCGCTCTATAATATGAGCCCAAGAAGATCCGTGACCCGTATTTTAAATCCCATTTTACCCAATCATATAACATAGGTAACCATCACGCTGACGCATCATATACAATGATATATAGCTAAATCATGTGCATTTCCATAGAGACTATTTCGCTCTTCAAAATAAGTCCAAGGACACCCATGGTCATAGGCTATGGAGTGTTATGGATAGTTTATTTTGCTAAAGAGAAATAAAATTGAAGGGTTTGTTTTTACGTGTAGGGAATTTTCTTTTAACTAACATCCATAATCACTGATGTGTTTATCACTGGTAGAATACTTGTATCTATTCAGACATTGGAATAGCCACCGATATAACTTGCATTTGGACTGTAGTAATATCCGATATTTACTGTTCTGTATGTACCTGTATGGTGTCTTGCGAAATCACCCCAGGGAGTATGTAATGCGTGCGAATCCTTTACGTCGGTGCGTACATCGTGGTTTTTCTTCGTCAAAATCACGAACTGAATCGTGAAGATATTGACTTTCACGTTTCTGCCATTGCCATTCGCTGTGGACACCTATGTGATGTACGATCATAAATATGTACACGTGCATTTGTATATATCGCACGTTTGTTCGCGTTCCTCAAATGACATGCTGAATTAGACAGCTGTGTTCGATGTTAATGTGTTTGATCACAATGCTAAATCGTAAAATAGTGACATCGGGTAGTGACCATACTTTTCTTTTTTGCAAATCTTGTCCGCATGCTCTAGTAATACCGTGATTTGTGCGCCAACATCGCTTTGAAGGTCTGTCAACTGACCTCTCAAATGATCAACCTAGGTGTACGCATCTAAAATGGAGTCACGTGTAATCATACTTTAATGAAATAACAGCAGTCTCGACACACGTAGTTAATTAGTATTCTATTTTATCAATAGTTATGTATTGTATACATACTTACCTCTTTTCTCTGCAAAGTTGTACAATAATAATGTTGGGAAGTATTGAAAATCAGTTTGTAACGGATTTGCTATCAAACATAAAACCTTATGAAGACATATCGTCATGATCAATATGTAATCACGTACAGAAATAACTTGTGCGATTACATACATAGCGCATATTCATTTAAATGCGCCCGCACGCGAATTAAAAAACGTAGCTGCTCGCATACGCACGCGAATACGTGTAAATGTACACAGAACGAGTTTAAAACCACATGATGCAAAACTGCAAATCCGTTTAATCGGCCACTTACGCAATGGCTTTTAAGCACATTGACGTGAGTGCGCGTGCGTTTTTGATTAGATAATTTTGTCCGTGACTGTATTGTACATTTTTGGTAACGTCGTTGTAGTGTGTAGTTTTCATGTATCACTGGACATATAAGTGCTGTGTTTTTATGTAGTTTGACTATTCGCTGTTATTTTGTTTAGTGGCGGTGACAATTCGTTGGACGATAGCTCAATAGCATCCTTGAATCACTCGTGGTTGAACATGGTTAGCGGAATTGTGTGCTATCCATCAATGTTTGATTTGCAAGGTATTATTGAAATTTTTTGACACTAACAGCAGGTTTAATTTTTATGCATTGTTACATACATAGTAAGCATTACCTTTTTATTATGCTGTCTTTCACTAGAAGTGTGTCGCTTGTTGTTGGCCATGACACTCTAGCGGTCCTGTTAAGTGGCTGTCCTTTCTGTCCAGTCTTGTCTCTGCCAGGTCTGGGGAATTTGTTGTTTCCTTCATGATTTGTCCTTTCTTCTCTCGTCATCTGTCTGCATTTCTAGTGCTTATCTAGTTACGTAGTCTTTCACACGCCCTATCACATTTCCATACAATATTAGTCTTGTCCTGGATCTTCTTCCGTGACCTTGGCTCTTCTCGGAACTTTGTGTTTTCTATTCTATCAATCCTGGTGTGATACATACCCATCGTATCATCTTCATCTCGGCGACGTCCACCTGCCTCCCTAGGTGCTTTTTTACGTTTCCGGTTTTCGCTGTATGGCATATTATATTGGAACATTGATGATCTTTTCTTCCTTTCTTACCGAAAGTCTTTTGTTGCAGAGTACTAATATCAGCCTCTCCCAGTTAAGTGATTGCGTCTTGACTTGACTTGAATTGACTGGACCTACACCTACGTCAAAGGTTTGTAACCTTTCCTTGTCCGTTTATCGACCTTTTCATTTCACCAATTTCCTCTTCCCTGCTTAGCAACCATGGGTACTATGTACCTTCCGTTTCCTGCCGTATCTGACATGATTTCCGCCAAAAGTTGTAATTAAATCCATCTTTCACCATTTCATGCTCACAATTGGCATGGGCTTCCCTCGTCGACTGTTGATAGCGCTGTCGTATCTGGGTGATGTTCAGTTTCTCACATGCAGTTTGGGATCGTCAGCACTTGCGACGTATGACCAACGGCTTGTGGTGGGATAGAGCCATGTCTTCGATCGTTCTGATTGTTTGTACCAGGCGATGGCGTTTCTCTGACTTGATGAGTTTCTCACATGCAGTTTGGGATCGTCAGCACTTGCGACGTATGACCAACGGCTTGTGGTGGGATAGAGCCATGTCTTCGATCGTTCTGATTGTTTGTACCAGGCGATGGCGTTTCTCTGACTTGATGAGGAACCCATCCAGCTCGTACCATCTGCGATCAATTTTGCTATACCATGTCCCTTTCACGGGTGGCAGCAAAGACTATTCGCCTAGCACAAGCTATTTTCCGCACACCAGGCTAAAAGATGCGCTTGTCTGTGTGTCGTAGCTGCGTAGCTGTTGCCGTCATCCACCTGGGCTTTATGGTCGCCTCCAATAACCAGAACCTTACATGAAGGCCATTTAGCGATTTGGTGTTCCACCGCAGTTTGATAGGCTTTCATCTCTGGTGTTTGGCTGCCCCATTGAGGGTGGTATTCCGCTACCAATCGCGTCTCTCCTATCAATACTGTTGGCTAACTGTAACCGTTGTTTCTCATCGAGCCATTCCTGTAGGAAGCTTCCACGCAAAATAATGGCCGACTTATTAGCATGGCATTTGTTGCCCCTTCATCCTCTGCTAGTGGGTGCAGAGTTTGGATGTATCGTTCTGAGCTTTATCTTCACCATTTCTCTTGCATGATTTGCCGGGATACAGGACACACAAAGCCTTCGCCAATAGTTTGTTTAAAGAGCTCATTGGCTTGGCTACTCTCTCGGCCCTTTGTTGAATCACGCGAGGTTGACAGGCCCCCATCATGTAATCACGTCCCGTCCCTGCTCCACGACCTCTGATGGACAGTTTGCTGCACCTCCGCTTTCCGTGTGCGTGACCCGCTTGAGCTGTGCCGAAGCTGGAGGCAATCAATCCAGAAGCTCATGGCGTCTGGATCCTCTTCATCCAGTTCCTCATCACTTGTTATAATTAAGTTTGGCCACTTCGCTGATGAGTTAATCGTGGTTCATGATGTTATCGCTGTCATTGTTTTTTTCGTTCTAAGCCATGTACTCATTCTTCTGCTTGCTAGTGCGTTATTCGTTTGCTTTGCGTGGTATTTTATGGAATCGAGCTATAGCTTCTAAGCAGCTCAATGTTTTTAGTATGGCACTCACTCGTTTACGCTTCCCGGCACAGCTTGCCAAACGTTGCACATTACACGAATTTATTCGAGGGTTTAACTGGAAATTATCGCAATAATTTTCTAAAAATTGTCAACTTTGCCAGTGATTCTATGATTGCGGTTTATGGGTTTCTGAATGGGCTGCGTAATACAAGTGTTTTTTGTTTCCGGTGATAGAATTTAATATTGTTAATTTGGCGTTTTGGCTGAGTGAATGTTAAAAATTACCAGTATGGTTCAGCCACAGGGATCCCATAGCTTTGCAAGACTATTGGAATTAGGATATGGTTTTATTACTTTTACAGACGTTCGATACGGATATGGCAACTAAATTTTCTAAACTATGATTCTTTTAACTATATTTTACAAAATTGTTGTATTTTCGCATTTTTCAGAGTCACAATCGCTGCTCGAAAACATGCTTCTAAAATTCGTAAAACTTGAAAAAGACCCAACTAATATTCAGATTGCTTTTGGACTTCTGTTGCTACTGTGCTTCGATCAACGGTTGCCTTCGATGTCTGCAGCTCCTAAATGTAACGACAGCTTGTTTAATTGTATTGTGCTTTCTAGTGTATCTATTACAATCAAGTTTCCGTTGTTTGACACTTGATAACATTATGTTGCGGAAACATTTTAATGTTCTACAAGATTTTTGATCACATGCAATACAGAAATGCAATAATATATATTGGAACGTGTTAATTTGCTGTTTTTGTTCATGTATGCTACGTAAGTTTGGTTTGTTGTTTTTGCCGAAATAAAAAGCCAATTATATTTCTGTACATATACATACCTAGATCATAATATTAAGTACACAATCGGAATAAATAATCATTATAGAGTGTGAACGCTGTCGAATTCTAAAATTGTAACATTATAGCACTTAACCGAGGCTTCTGTGGTTGACTTGAGTTTTTGTTCAGGTTTATTTGGCATGATATAAAATGTATTTTTAATGTCAGCAGGTAAATTTAGTTCAATTTTTAACACTTGGCCCTGAATATAGTTGAAAGAAAATGGTAACAGATTCATGCTGGATCGTTACTAGACAAATTAATTCTTACCACATAAACATGGGCAACACCTACGAAATCCAGCCCATGATCGCCACAGGAATTGACCCTTCAATTCTACGATTCCGGGCGAACGTAGAGACCTGATCTAGTGCGTGTGCTTAACAACCACGAATTTAACATTGTCTGTGAAGCCCCCGGATATTTTGCGATGTAACCGCCTGGTTTATTTGATTTTACCATTTGACATCGTCACACTACCCGCTGTCGTTACCATTAACATATAGGCATATATTGTATGATTAATATGCATAGTTACCATCGTTAAACCTTGTCCCATTGTCATACTACTCGAATGTGTTGTGTCCTTATTATGTAATATTGCTGATGTTATGACTATTTATTGTTGCTATAAAGGCACCCTTATTATAGGCCAATCGTTCTAATTAATTGATTGTACCGTATATTGTACTCGGATGGATTTGCATAATACCTTTGTCAATATATACGTATGTATACCTTCTTACCTTTATTGCTATATACTGCATTGTACCATTATCCTCGTTATCACTTAATCCAGTACCTTCGAAACATTGTTCAATTTAGCTCAAAATTTCGCAGATAAAAGTAAATATTTTCCCTACGTTTCATAAGTTAGCCATTGTGTACAAAACGTGTTGAGATATTTCCTACTAAAATGTATAATAGGTTTAGGAAAATCCTAAAAGTTAGAAATTCAGTCCACATCTACTTTTACCGGAACTTACACGACGAGAAATAAGATATATATACGCACTGCGCGCCTCTGTTTCGCAGTGGTTCGCGAGTGCAACCTTTGAAACGGCTGTGTACCAGATGTTTGAACTACAATTGAGTCGAGTTTAAGCACCAACAATATGTATGTGTATATATACACTCGTGATTATCGTTGCTGAGCAAGGATGATGTTACCGAACACGAATCATTCGCAACTCTGCTGAAATCATCACTAGCTGACTTCAAATCCACCTTACTCTTTCCATGTGGCCCCAAATCGGTAACAGCATTTTTGTTCTCTGGTGTTTATATTGAAGTTTTGCCGTGCCGGCACGGTTAGCCAGTCACACTAGGTATGTTAAGCCCCGATGACCTGGCCGTCGGATAAGTTTGAGTTGAGTCGAATGAAAAAGATCGCTCACACCATGTACCGCTCCAAATTTCTCTGCACGATTGCATATATATATATATATATACTTGTGTATGATAAGGTATGCTCGGGAATACCAAATCCTGACCCGACAACAATCAAGCTGTTTCAGGTGAAAGCATTTTGCACCGAAAATCAAGTGTAACTATTCTGTAGTTGAAAACATC
Source organism: Trileptium ribeirensis (assembly GCA_030248225.1). Lineage (NCBI taxonomy): Eukaryota > Metazoa > Nematoda > Enoplea > Enoplida > Thoracostomopsidae > Trileptium > Trileptium ribeirensis. The sequence continues at coordinate 35,941 of JASANE010018398.1, read as the reverse complement.
TGCAATGAGTAAACCAAAAATTTACTGCCACGTCATGTTGATCGAATGTTTCGCACCGTTCAATTGTTCACATAGCCACATTGTAATGTCATTTCGTGTTGCATGATATTGTTGTTGTTATGTTGTTGTATGATGCCATTATTATTGCTGGTTGTATACTTGTATTGTGTACCATGTATTTACATTCTTTGCAAATGTAGCCAACCTATGGTAGAGTGGGATAGGTAATAGTCGAGTCGCGGTTCATTTCTCGTGTCTTTTCGCTGTAGCATACGTAGACTTCTAAACCAATCACTTTCCTCTTTAATAGCAACCGTCAGCTTACCTGAACCAGCCGATTGGCGTGTTGTTATTTTTATCGAGCGAGGGGTTATCCATTGGTGCCCCGATAGCTGTATCGTGCGATCCACTTTCTGTACGCCCCAAACTTTTCGTAGTAAGGTAAGCGCAGCCGTCGGCAAAAGAGTTAATCCAAGTCTATCGAACTGATATAGCATACGGCTGTGGACGTTCAATTAAAAAGGCTAAGACTCGCTGATGAACCTAGCCTTTTATCCAACTATGCGATCGTTATTATGGCGTATTGTATTTGTGAATGTATGCTCATAATATTATCTATTATTTGACCGTCTTGCTTTATCCTTTAACAGATCACGTATTCAATTAGCTTATCAATACATAATGATTGAAAAGCCAATGTGTTCTTGTGTTTATTGATGCTCAAGGTAGCGATATGTGCCAAGGGTTTCAAATCGTCGCCACAGTCGATGATCTGCGCTCAGCCTTGACGTCGAATAGGTCGCAAGTCTTAGCGTGGTTCGCCGACTACTCAGTTTGTAAATACGACTTGTGTGATACTGGTGTTCCAAGGATCCCTCAACGTCAACGAAGGCACCACTTGCCAACCTGTCCAGAGTATAATTTTAATCGAGCAGAAACGATCCGAGTTAAGCGTCTAGTGATTCTCGGACCCCAGTGGGCACTACTGGCCGTAAATAAAATTTGGTCGACAGTTCCAGGTCGAACTAGAAAAAGGGAACAGCGGTATGGTGTCTTTGGCTTATGAGCAGGTGATGGAGCCAACCTCCTTTGGTACCTCAAAGGTGTACCACCTAGACTACGTGCGCAACTAGTATAACAATTTATTAGAACGCATCCAGTGAAGCGCTGCTGCGGCTAGCTAAGCTTCGTATGACCCACCAAGAGAGAAAAATGAGTCTGCTAGGTCCGCCCTTGTGGTTGCGATAGCCGGGTTCGTACAGGCATTGCGTTTTGGAAGTGCCCAATGCAGCAGTGTCACGTCCGTTACAAAATATATTGGTCTACTTGCGCTCATGTTGTAGAGGAAGAGAAGCTACTCTATTATGGCTCGTTAGTACCGATGTTGTAGGACTTGGTAAAATGAGTTTAAAATTCGACCCATTGACATAACATTCGCAAAGAAGCGTTTCTCCATGACCAATAAAAAGTATAATGATCTTTTTTGGGTTCTCGTTAAGCCTTTCTCGGTTGGGAGGGAGTGTGCGCCCCTGGAAGCCTCTCCTGAACTACTCCCGGGAGGGGGTAACTTCAGGTGGTCAAGCAAATCAAAAATGTACAAAAATTTCGTGCTGTTTTCAGGTAATTTTATATAATTGGGGGAAATTGGCTTCAAATATCGCTAAACGTGAGAAAAATGTAAGCTTTAAATCATTTTAGTTTAAAAAAACTGCTAAATCAACAAATAAAACTGTTTTTGCAACTCCAAATGCATCATTTCAGAATTACCTTGGGTAACACAAAATTCGTTTGAGAGTGCGACAACCTGGGACGAGGCGACTTCAGCACAGGGGTCAGCCTGATGTTTGAGGACATCCTTCACCAGCCATAACTTAATTCTTGGGCTCATTTTGTAGAGCGAGAGAATTGCTACTTAGCTGCTTATAACACATTACTACGGTAATTACCTGCGTTCCAGGATTATTTGAAAATTGACTTTTGTGTGGGTCCATCTCACTCGAAATGCCGTACCCACTAGTCATCGTAATAAAATACAAAAAGTGAGGCCAAGTACATAATTTGGTTTCTTGTTTGTGCATACATGTATTTCTATTAAACATTTAATCAGTTTATAATAAGTATCACGTTTTAGACAATAAATTTATGTAAAATCCAATATACAAAAACTACAGTACCCGCCAAAAATGACTGTCGCTCGCTCGCGACTCGCTCGAAATAAATTTGTTCTAAAAATAGAATTTTCTATTAATTTAAATAGTTGCGAAATCTCGAGCGAGCCACTCGCTCGAACTCGCTCGCTCGAAATGCGACGGTTATTTTTGGCGAGTACTGTATTTAGCTAAAAATTTAGTAATTAGTAATATCAACTAATTAGCCAGTTAGTTAAATAATTAGCATCCATTATAATATCATAGTGCTTTAAAAGCCACATGTTCATGATCAATGACGTTGAAAACCCCCGAGCGCAAAAAAATAACAATTTTGAGGCAATCTTAAAATTTTGTAACGAAGAACAATCGGACGCTATGGTTTAGGAAATATTCTATAACTCTGGAGTTTCGGGAATGTCCGACTGTTGTTACCAAAAAAGATGAACTCTGACTCTAATTTCGATGTACAACTCAAATCAAATAACTGCCTCAAAAAATACTTTCTCTTCTCAGTCTGGCCCCTTATACTATGATAATAACAATATATGTACGTCTATCCACCTCAAACCAAACCTCCTGTGTAATTTATTTTTCATTTCTTAGTACGTTGAAAATTTTTCAACAAATTAGCAAATTTATAATTAATTAGTGATTAGCTAATTAACTAATTAATTAGCATGTTTTATCGTCCTCGAATAGTAATAAACACCAGATTCATAATCAGCACGGCGAGATGTAGCATATGCACCGAAATAATAGCTTTAAACTAATTATTTATTTGAAAATAAGCAATTTTTGTTTGAAAATGGTAAAAATAAGATAAGACGCTTAACTAATCAGCTAATGCAAATTTTGACAAAAACTATGTCTTGCACTGGTCGAATATTTAGAAAAAATTATTTAATCGGCCCAGTAGTTATTAAGGAGTTCGACGCATATGCTGATTGATTTTCCCTCTCTGACGAAAACAGATCCATTAAAGCTCTGTTTGAGCATTATACGTTGATACGCTGGTTGCGTTGTGTGTTCTACGTTTAAGTCTTGAAGGCGCTTAAAATGAGTCCATGAGCATTAAATGCATTAAAAATGTTAAATCAATAAGTGCTCAGGTCAAAAAGCAATCATTCAAACAAACAATATTCATGAGATTGGGGCTTTTTGTATATCTGCGTGTGGTGTGTTGCTACTACACACATAGCTACTTAGGAAAATTTTTTCGACGAACATGATCTTACTAGGAGCTACCTACTATGTGTACCTCGAAATGTGCTGAACCTAACAAATGAGATAAATTTTGTGTACTAGTACGCTGAGGATTAAAAAAACTTGGGGATCGACAAGTACGTTGATATAAATTCCCACAGTTTCCAAATCTCGTAGTTTACTCACGAGAGCTACATTGGGCCAGTAACATGCAATATTTGTTATTATATGTTTAGACAGTTTCCGGATTTTAAAGCTAAGTTAGGAGAGTTACATTAGGCCACTAATACACAACTTTTACCATTATAGATTCCGAGAATGCCGGATCTGCAACTTTAGCTGCTCAAGTTGCTCGCGACCTCTGTCGTGGCTTAGGACAACAATGGAGTTCTACATACGCTGTATGTTTCTGCCTGATCGACGCTCTTTCGAGTTTAACACATCTTCAACCTGCACTATTTATCAGTGAGTTTTATGTTTTTCAGTATTATACACTACTTGTAATATTGCCATGTTCAAAAAACTTGTAATTACAGTTACCGTGAGAGAACTAAATAGCAAGTATAAAAGTATAAAGTTGCCAAAATTAGTAAGCAACAACATTATTATGGTAGAGTGGAACGGAGTAATTGATGAGGCTAAAATTTTTCATTGAACGAGATTTATGTTTCAGCAAACCTCATCGTATCTGTGTATCAAATCAAGTTAACTGCTTTTCTAATGCTAATATTCCCATAAATTTTTCTGTTGTCTACAATGTACATGCTATGCAGTGTTTAAAATGGATATTTCCTAAATTGGCAAGTTGTATAGAATGTTCAGTGATGTACCGAAATTCCGTGGCCTCTCGACAGAAAGGGCCACAGGTTTTTCGAGCTGGTCCCACGATTTCTCGCAGTTTCTCCAGGTAATGCCTTCAGGTTTATTTTGGCTTCCCCTTGGTCAAAGCATCCACCACCCCTAATAAGGATTTTGAGTTGACACAAAAATGGTCGTCCTAACAAAACAGTTTTAACAAAATTCATTACTATTGCATATATTTCGACTACTCGTGACAAAATACGAACTTTGAGACGAACCAGAATTCGTAAAAAACAAAAAAATCAAATGTAAACCCCTCCGTCCACCTGGTGGTGCGATTTGACAAGGTTAGCTTGGGGAAACTGTCAAGTATTGCCAATTGCGCCCAGGTTAGAACTAGGGGGCAGCTCAAAGACCCATTTAAATTTTGATAGTGTTTTGAGGCCATAACTCCGTATAGCATTTCAAATAAGGGTTAATCGCGACCTCGAGAATTGTGGGCGCCCAATTAGCAGTTGCATGTGAAATTTTTGAATGATTTTATTCGAACTTGTGCATTTGCAAAACAGCTTTAGTTTAAGCAGTAGCCACTAGCACTGCATATTTGTTTCAAGTTAACATTGTTATAGCATTTCCGTTGTCAGCAGTTCATTTTTCGTTTTAAACCAGAAAATCTAGAGGTTGAAATTCGTGCAGTAAAGGCATGCGTTTTGTAGGGGGGGGGGTGAAAATAGTGGTCGCGGTTGTTAAGATAGCTATTGTCTCTTTTTGACGCATATTCCGGATTCCCGGTTGTACGTGTGATATGGTGTTCTCTTATGTTGCACATGCCCGATCAGGAATAGCTAAATGTGCTAGTACTAGGCTCAGGTCGTTTACTGTCCGTTAGTTTTTAAACTCTTGGATAGGAAAAATTCCATGCACTCATGTTTGAATAATTTTGAACAGGTAAATTACGTATTGACGCCTTGCTTTAAGTTAGCATGAAAATGTATTTTTGTAAATTGATAAGATTGTGCCTAGGTTATTACACTTCATGTAGTCGTTTTGGAGCTTCGTTTGTTTAAGATAAATCCGTCTGTGTCGACATAATTGTGGCGCTTTGCGAGTTTATCAAACGTCAGCTCGACCGTCCGTGCACCGAACATTCTCGCGAGCTGCATTCCTTAATCGTTTCGTCTTACATTTGCACTTGTCGTTGGTTTTGCGCAATTCCAAGCTTGCTGATGCAGCCTAATCTTTTAAACGCAGCACTCGAAGTCATCGAGAAAGGCCTGACTGGCGGATTGGCCAAGGTTGGTTCCGGATTTTCTAATTTAAGAAAACATTACTTTTTTAAAATGCATTAAAATATACATTGAATTCCTGGCTTATTTTTGGATAACAAATTTTATTTTTTTATCAGCTTTTTATTGGTATGTTCTTCTGTATTTCACTAGTTTGATTGGCTTTTTTTAGTGCCCAGTATAATGACAAAGTGGTGGCTCCAGGTTTCAAACGTCTGGGTTAGTGATGCTCAAATATGGCATCTTCGCAACAAGTTTAAAGTTCCACTTTATTAAGAATGGTATGTCTGCTTGCGCTTCAGTAGTATACAGCGCAGAGGAGTGACAAGAAATTTTCTTATAATGGCAAATGCTAATCGGCCTCTATTGGTTTTTTCTTTCGCTGGGGTCTGGCCTGTCCACAGCCCTCCGAAAAGTGGGGGAGAGAACTTCGGGGATGCCCATGTTCATTCTCGGGGAAAATTAAAAGTGGGGGGATAAATTTTGCTTAAAAATACTAAATATTTCCATATTTTCATGCATTTTTACTACCGTGAATGTATTTTCAAGCTAAAAACGATATTTTAGCATTATAAATAGTGGTAATTAATGTTTAAAAAACAATTTGCAAACAAAAACAAATTTTTAGACATAAAAAATTTTTGGAATTAGTTGATCATAGGGGTTTCGGCCGAGTGGGGGGACGGACATGGGGGAAAATCTCACGAACATGTGGGATTTGGAATGTGGGGGTCTCCCCACCCACCCCATTGTGGATAGGCCAGGGGGTTTTCCGAAAATGACTGGATTTATTACCTCCATTTTTAAGAAACGTTTCCCTTAAGCTCCTGCTGCAGCATAGAGCTTTGTCAACACGAATTTAGGGTTCTAATAGACATAAGATTACTTCCAAAATGAATTTTGTTATCGCACCCATTCGCGCTGCTTTGTTCGGGGATTTTGTCCGCAGTAAAATTTGATTAATAGATTAATAGTTAATAGCTTTTTGTTTTTATTGTGTATGAACGTGCTAAAAATAATTAACACCATTAATAAATTAACGTGTAATAGAAAGCTATTTTATATACATGAACAGCCACAAAATTAAGTACATAAGAACAGGTCCTAATATATTTGTTTACAAACGAACGTTACAAACTGTTTTTTTTGTTTACATTCGTTCATACGTTTACCGTTTTAACATTCGTTTGGAAACTACCGTTTTAACGTTCGCTGGTGCCTCCGTCAGTTCGCATTGCACGTTGGTTCTATATGCACTGGTATTTCGTGTCTATCACACATTACTGTAATTTGAATTCCAAGTGTGGTAAGTGAAAGGACACGAGCGACGCGAAGAAGCCTTACTAGCTGTATATGTAGTAGTAAAATTTGACAATGGCCGTTATTATGTCTTTTAGCGTGACGCACATAACTCGACTTTGGCTGAACGGATTGATTTGAGGGTCGTGTCAAATTGATTTTTTAATTTTCCCATGAGATCTAAACACAAAATGGCAATGTCTCCGTACCCGATCGAGCTACGTGAGTGTTATTGGTCTCGGTTAGCATCTATATATTTGGACATTTGAAAACGGTCTTTTGAAGGGACGTATGGGACCCAAGTTAAACGAAAACTGCAATATTATATTCTTAACTGCTCCAGATATATGAGTGTTATTGGTCTCATTTGTGGAACTTTTCCTCTTTGTAGATGCATATTGTAGGTCTCTACTTACGCAATAGATGGGTAGAAGTCCTCAAATATTCAAGCAACTTGGATGATATTTACCTCATTTTGTATACTGGTGCTCAATATAGATGTGTGCGTCTCTTTAAATTACATATTCAGCACTCAGAATTTGTCACCTTGGCAATAAAACAAGCTACTAATTATGGAACATGACTGCGTGGTTTTAGTTAGAGGAAAACAGTAATATCACTATAATAATATGGCCTGGCTGTTATGTAGTCGTTTTGTTCTATTTCTTTTATTCATTGAAAATTTTCTGTGGGTGGACATCTGTACACTACAGTGCCGCGTTGCTTTGGAAGTTGAGGGTGGTAAATTTTATGAAGTTACCGATAGTTTAAGTAAGGAAGTTTGATAGGTTTAACATAGATGACTGCCACTGATAGATATGTGGAATTCAATGTGTTCAGCGTCAATTTATCAAAGTATTTCGCAAATAGAAGAGCTGTCGTAGCCACTATGACCGATTTCAGCAATATGTATTGTGCAATGTTCATTGATTATACAAAATATCTGTCTAACGCGGAGTGACCAGATTGACTTTTCATTACCATTTTCATGTAAACTGCTACTTTGTTTTCTAGCCAACGTCGACAACACATTTGGATGTCGCTTTTAATCCTGCTAGCAAGCGTGTGGGTGATGCTGCAGAGCAGTTACTTGCCACAATATGTGCACAGGTGCGCCAGTGATTTTTCTTCAGAGTTTAAGATTTTTATCTAGTTAAACATCGTTCAATGCAATGAAGTTGGCTGTATAACTGGTTTCTCCATTTACTGAAAGTTTTTCGTGGGCATCCTATTGGGGTCCTGGTTAAACCGAGGACTTCGTAATCTAAAGATTTTTAATTTTGGAAACCCTATGACCTCAGAAGCCGCTCAGAAACATCTGCGTAAACGTTAAAAGCAACTTTTCGACGAATTTTTTTACGTAATAGAATTTTCAACTTCAGAAAGGAGTTTCTGTAAAATTATTGCCAAGTTAATTATGTCAACTGGTGGTTTTCATAGGGAGGGAGCAAATTGGCAGCACAAACCAAGGAACACGCGCTTCTTGCCAATGGACATGAATGGGGGGCGCACGTTTGTGAAAATAGCTCTATCTCTCCTCCACCCCTATGAGCGGTCGCCAATAGAAAATTTTTTATTGAAATATTTTACAGAAATGTAATGAACTATCGTTAGTGTCAATAATGATTTGCTGTTTGTAATTATGTAATGACTTAGAGGCATTGATTGGCTATGTGTATTTTAGGCCAACGTAAACGTGTTGAATACAGTCGGGCATATTTTGTTTCGCACTACGCCTGTAGCTGGAGTTGGTAGATTTTACAAAAGAGCATTGTAAAATTGGTAATAAAATGTTATCAAGTGTCACAACAGCATATGTAGCCTTAATGTGACATCTCGCACAACGTTAACTTTACTATGTCATCCCGAGTAAACCTTATATTCTAATTTGCAGTGCAGAAAATATTGGTAGACACTAGTTGTAGTTTCAAACATAACACCATGATAACAGATATCGCCTATGCTATTGCAGTTTGTGTATACTAAACTATTATGTTAACCCATAATGTGCTTAATACTGTAGAGATATCCACTTTCCACTAAATTAACATGTTTTGAGCCCGAAATAAAATTTTTAAAGCATAGGTGTCGAATGTCTCGAGTGGAAAGGGAGTAGGCCAGTTGAATGTAAATCTTTGAAATGTTTAGGAACCCAAAAAATTTCCAATTCTGCCAATTTTCGATAAATTGTTTTCTAATTTCCCATAGTTTAGCCAGTTTTGCTCCAATTTTTCGGGAGGGGCTTTAGGAAGTGTAGATTTGGCTTGCGGACCGAGGTATCCTACCCTTAGGGAGATGGATAACCCCTATGTTAGTTATGTTCTAAAGTAATGCAGGTTTTTAAATATGAACAACAATTGATACATTTAAGTGAAATTGACAGACGCAATAAATCTAGGGTTTTCAGGGTCTCGGGGGACATCGGATACGTCACGTTTAGGGGATCGGATTGGAGAATTAGGACGACGCTCCCGTGTAAAAATCTCGGTTTAAAATATTTGCGGGGACTATTTTTAATATGGTGATGGTTATACTTATCCATTTGTTACGGTCAATAAGTGATCAAATATTTATGGCCATTCTCTTTCTTTCTCAATGTAAAGAAATAGTTTTGTTATAACTTTTCAGTTGCATTTTTTCTCAATTTTTCGAAAGATTTATTAAGTATTGCTTTAGTCACTGTGGCAAGAAGACGGACCGCTTCCGTCGGACTCCAACGCACTACCAATAGCAAACACAAAGGACCAATCATCGTACTTTGTTCTTGACGAATCCGTTTTAATCGCTGTTACTCAAAATACTGTTCATGGAGCTCCAGGTTTGCAGTAATTTCAAGTAGTGTGAATGTCTGTACTCTATAACGAAATAGTTTATTTAACGAGCGGAAATCTAAATTAATATCTTCACGTAGTTGACTGTCTATTATTAATTTGTCCATAAAACTTGCACGTTCATTTTGGTTTGTTCTCACACTGTATAGCTACTGTTGTATAATTAGCATATATATGTGGTTACATTATGCGGTAGAGCTATTTTTCTGGAAATCTTGTCACAAACTGAGAGCTTCATTTAAATCTCTGATCATCAACCGAAACTATTTCAATGTGTTCTGAACGTTTTGAAATTTACAAAGATGGAATGAATGAGTTACAGGTGAAATTATTGTTGGGGCAATAAAACGTTCAACATAACATTAGTAATCGAATATTTTTGTAGTAATCAGTCATCGATACGTTACGTTTTATGATTTATTATTAAAAATTTTTTTATATATTATGTCGTGCAATTTTATCAGTTTTATTTATCTCTGTCGATGTTAAAAATGCGTACATAGACAATGATTGCACTGTTTCACTGATTTGTTTTGGATAGACACCTTTTAAATAAAACATTAACAGAACTCGGGTGTGTTATAAACTAAGACCTAGTGAAACACGCAATGCCATACAAGTATTTTTACCACTTGTTAATGTAGAGCGTATTGTCTGACGATGATTTGTGGCAAACTGAAGTCAAAACAGGCAGGCATGCAGGCATTTTGTTAATATTTTGTCTTTAGGCTGTACTAATAAACTTCGGGTAATTCAAGCGACATGTATATTATTACGCTCAGAAATAAACTGCGAAAAATTAACATCTTGTTTAGTTGCTATTGATGAATTTTTCGTGCATTCTTCACGAACGATTAGCGAAAAATTTGAGCTTATTTCTGAGCGTGACTGTAAGCAGCTAAAGTAGCAAAATAGTTGTCGCTGGGCTTTCAGAAGTTAGGGGGTAAAAGCTGGCATTTCCAAGTGCCCCCTGATACAATTTGGGGCTTCCTTCGGTTCGTGCCCCTTGCCAAAATTTGTGGCTTCCCCCGATTCATCGTCTCTTGGCAAATTTTTTATTTCCACTCGGTAGAAATACCCCAATGTACATAAAATTTGTACCAAATTCCGTCTTTAAGCCTAAAAGTTCGTTATTTTTTTAATTTACTTTGAAACCGCTTTTTCTCACTATCAAAACGCGCCTTGGCAGTGGTTTTGACGCGATTTTTAACCCTTTTCTTCTTGCAAAATCTTTCGTCCCTGTTCGGAACCAGCGGCACCCGGTTCATGCCATGTGGCAAAATTTGTAGCGAATGGAGATCCCAGTGGTGTTATAGACGTTTTATGTATTTCATCTTAGCACTATCATTGTTTGACTGGATTTAAGTTTATGTGTTGAAAGCATTGTGTTGACTACTCGAAAAATGTATTGCGAAATGAGTACTTTTTTGATGAGCGTAATAAATTTGAATTAAAATTATTTTGTTCAAACCTTTCATCTCGAGAGCACTTATTTGGATAGACAACCTCAGCAATATAACGTTCGCTGTTCTTACGTGTTCTTGTAACTAACGAATTTGACTACTTTATACTTGCTTTTCCAGTTGTCGAAAATGTGGGATTTCTGTGCGGGCCCTCATGTCCATTCCCGGTGGAATCGCGAGAATGGGTGTGAAATTTCAATTTTTACGCATATTTTTGGCAAATATATTGAAAATTTCTTGCTATGTGTTTTCGGCACTGATGGCATTATTACGAGTCGCAAGTGTCATTAAATCACCCCAGGGCTATTAACAATAGTGTTTCCAACCTTATATTTTTATATTTGTGTGTTTTGAATCAATATCAAACATGGGGATTTTATGGAGTGGGGTGGGTCGAGAATGAGGGAATTTGGAAAGTGGGTTGAGGGGGTCCCTCCTATCATCCAATAATGGAAAGGACAGTTACAACGATTGATCTGAAATATATCGTAGCAGTAAATGATTTGTAGTAAGTATAAATATAATTTTGCTCGGAACAAGTCTATTATAACGATGCCGTACTCACTAAAAATGACTTGAGCGAGTTAAAGCTAGTATCGAACCACTTGTTCGCCCGAGATTTCTACAGTATTTAAATAAATAATAAAATATTCTATGTTTAAAACTAATTTCTAACAAGCGAACTACAAGTTTGGCGAGTGCTGTAGATGGTTTAACTGTATTATTGCGGCATGCAGCTAACCATTTACAGTTATCGAAAACGTTATTGATTAATTAAGTGGAGCGAGCGAAGCGATCCTAGTTTTTACTGAGCCCGCCAGGGGATAAAATTTTTTTTCTATCGATGTAATTTATACATAATTCATCTACGAGTACACCAAACAACTAGTTTAAGGATTCATTGCCCATTCTGACGATGCGAATACCTGTGCTTTGCAGTCCATATCTCTTGACACTCTTCTCATAGAGAAACGAAACCAACTCTTAGATAAAAATGGTGCAATTGATATGTTCAAAAGCTATATTATTTTCATCTTTCGAATGTGAATATCACTAATTTAGTTGCTGTACTACACCGTAGACTGACTACATTTTAGTTTCCTGTGATTCACTGACGATTCATTCTGGTCCTGGTTCCTATGTGTGTGATCTTGAACTGAATTTCATTGTGGAACAGGTAAATTGCATTATGTGTAACAGTCATTTTCTGTAATTTGTGAAATCACATTTAAACACCTGGTTTCTGTATATTTCTGTGGTTTCATCACTATGATTAATGTTATGAGGCGTGTAACGCAACACTTTTGGGCTATGGCTGCTTTTTTGATTAGCTTAATATTAATCGTCATATAATGCTTAAGCATATATTAGAATTTTGACATCAGCCTCATCCTCGTTCTCACCATCATCCCATGTTTTTTTCGTTTTGCGAGATGTGCAAAAGTTTGTGCATTCTCAAATTTCAGTGTGCAAAATTAAAAAGTTGCTCGAAACCTCCAGTCACCTCTTCCCATTCATATCTATGCATTGTATATTTGTGCCATGCTTATGTATATTGCAATTTTTGTATTAAGACCAAGTTTTATAATATATTAGTGTTTTATAAATTCGGCGTATAAGTTCAATGGATAATTTCATCACTTGCGCAAAACGAGTCTTTCTGGCCCGTCGCGCCGCTCAACAACCAGAACAACCGAATCAACCTGATCCCGACCCAGGAAAAATTTAGTGTGCAAAAGTTTGTGCATTCTGACATTGAGGTGTGCAATCTCAAATTTTAGTATGTAAATGCGCAGGATTCTGCACAAAAAATCCTGCATCATCCTCAATTAGATCGAACGCATTTTGAACAGCAATTGCACAAATTTTATTATCATACTAACATCATTTTTTTATTATTTACAATTTCGATTTATTTTTCATTTAAACGTTCTATCACGTTAGGTACGAACGAACGTCGAACGCGCCTACTAAGACATTCGAAACGAACATCGAAAAAAGAAGGCCATCAGTCATTTCTGGCTCGTATTGTAAATTACTTCTTGTAAGCGGTGCCAGCATGGTTAACTAGTGGGCAACTACGGTCACTGATATTTGGTTGAGGCATACGTTTATAATGGAGGGTATTTTTTGGCATGACGGACCGCGAAAACTTGTGAGTACGGCGTATCCGAAAGAAAGCGAACTGCGAGAATTAATTTGACCTATATGATAATAAATTTTTCATAGCCAAAACACAGTAATGCAGCAGAAATACGTTAAAGATAATTTGACTTTTTATTTTCAATACACATCAAACCTATAGGGTCGTATTTTCCCTTTACGACCAACAAGACGGAAATTGGGAATTTTTAGATCACAATGATGACTGCTCAGTTCGCTTTTAATTTTACCAGGGGGTAAGATGTGGATTTATGGGTTGAGCTGGTGGCGCCGGATTTGGCAGTAGGGACATAAACTGCAGTTGAACAGGGGGTGCCCGCGACTTCGAAATTAAAAATTTTTTTAAATTTAATGTATTTAGCAAAGCGCTAATAATTGTTAATAAGTGCCTTCAGAAACAGTATTAATGTCTTTTGAGTTAGAACAACTTTTTAACCAATTTTGTTACGTAATTTTTAAGGTAAAAAGGGATTTCTATACAAAAACTTTATCAAGTTTTTATGTCAGCTGGGTTCTGTTTTTGCCAGGCGGAAGTAAAAAAATTTTGCCATGGTGCCCACTTTGGAGAAACCAGAAATTTTGAACTAGAATTTCAATTGACATTATTTACATATTGACGTGTAGTTGTACCCATTTGCTGCGTTGTACAAATATCATGCAATTATTGCATTCAAATTTCAGAGTGTCTATCGGGTAAAAATTTCATTTTATTTAGCGGAACCCCTGAACGCATTCAGTGAAGATAGTAAAAAGTCATCTTGTATTGAAGTAGAAAGTTTTAAATACCGGTAGTTTTAATAGTATTATTTTATCAGTTTATTTAACCGTTTATCAGCATAAACTTCAACACTATGTGTTTCGTATGGTTGTTTTTAGGTTTGTCCGACTCAGAAAAGATCTACCGGTCATTATGTCCCTCAGGTACATGCACCTCAGATTGAACAAATGTTTCCACCTGAAATGGAAAAATTCTTATCCTGCAAGGCGTGAGTCATACTTATGTTTTTGCTACTTTTCGATCCACCCATGGGACTTCAATATCTAACAATTTTTTAAATTCGTGTTTTTAGCAAAAACGCTAAAATTTTAAGTAGATGGCCTCGGAAACGATTATTACTTAAATCAACAAATTTTTTAACGTCAAAAAGGTTTTCTTGTAAAAATTTTGTCATGTTTATGAATGTAATCTTGATGTATTTTTACCCAGGCTGGAATTTCACCAACGGGCAGGAACCGGGGAGAACCAGTGTACGACATGTATTTGCATCGCTTATTCATAACGGGTGTGCAGCAATTTGTTGTCAGTAGTTTTATGTTTATGTGTGGAAGCTTCTAAAGCTGTGTGCACAGATATTTTTCAGCAATCACACATTTTTGTCATTAATATCCTAATGTAGAAACCGCATTACGGTAGCTAAATATCAGTTCAAAATATGTGATACATAATGTGTATTGAAGAATAAGTCTATTTAGTCGTTCTGTTGCCTAACAAAATATTGCTTGTTTGGATAATGTATTAACGATGGCACGAACGTACCGGTCGTCAAGAAGCGCAGCAGTAATAGTCTTTGTGGAATAGGTAGGAGACGAATTTCATACCGTGTTTGTAGTGAAATCCACATTTATTCTTATCTCATATCGTGTGGTGTTGCATTTAATATCATGTAGCATGCATCTCTAGTAAAGTGTCGCAAAATGAAAAAATGATAGGTCGTATTATTATAGTAATAGCTTGACACATACGTATATTGTACACTTGCACATAAACGTTGAGATTGCCGCAAATATTGCCCTGAGAATTAATTGTTGACTGCATAGTGCGTAATATCTCGTGGCGCTTCCCTGACCGAACTGTTCTGTACATTCGTTGACGTACTACACGTCGACTTTCAAACATATAGCCAGGTAACCTGTTTTGCCAACACTTTGTACGGTTAGTGTCGCTAAAATTTTAGCGACTGGAGTATACCGGCGTTGAAAGCATCGCCGGAATCAGAGGCGCTACGTTCGGCATTCCACGAGGCGGTTCAGAACGAAAAATGGGCAGCTGCAAAGCTCGAAACCCGTGTCGCTCTAGTTGCCAAGCCGCCGAAGTATGTGTGTTAATTATCTTTTCAGTTACAGTTATATCTGGATAGATGTCTGGCTAGTCCAAACTTAGGAAATTATAGCCGGGGGCCCCGGCTCACCTGCCGGGGTGCCGGACTTTGCCGGGGGGGCCAATTTTTTTGCCGGATTTTGTCGCGTTTAGATGTTAATTTTTCTCAGCAGGGGCTTTGGGCCGGGGGTACCTCCGTTTTGCCGGTGGGCAGCCGAAAATGCCGGGGTGTCACCACCCGCCCCCCACATTGGACTAGCCAGGATGTATGTTATAAAACATAAAGTTGTTGTAAAGGGTTAATATACTCATCGTGATATGGTTGCATGTGCAACTCCAATTTTGTTTTAATTTAATTTTATAATAATTGGGATTCTATGTTAATTTATATGCATATATTTGCAATTTTTTCTCATTGAAAGGGCTCGCGTTAAAGAGGTTATGAATTTACAGAAATAGTTTACTGACCACTGCAGGATTATTGAGCTACCCAGGATTTCAGCGGCTCCCCATGTCATGCCCCAGGTATTTTCAGTTCACACTAAACATGATCTTCCTAACAAGGAACGGTTATAAAAAAACTCAATGTTACTGCATATATTTCGACTATTTATGACGAAATCCTAATAAATATGCACCAAAAATAAATATAAAAATGTAAGTGGTTGAAAAACATGAAAAATGCAATTATAAAACCCCCAGTGGACTTGAGCGCAAGGTTTTCCGTAGGTAAGCTGGGGAAATTCTTCCAGGTATTTCCAGTTCCTCAGGTTGGAGCTGGGGATCCCCAACTCAAATCTCCCATGTTAAATTTTGGTTTTGTGGTGAAGTCAGAGTATGTGTACTTCCTAGGCAATGTATTTGCCTGATCAGTGTAATGGTTACGCTTGTACCCAAACAGATAAATTATTCAAAACAATAGGTCATAAAAATTATTGTCAGTATGATTGCTATTAAAGTTTGTATGTTTGTTACATTGCGTAAAGCGTGGAACCGTAATTTCGGCACAGAATATAGCCATTCATTAGCAAACTGCACACAGTAGTTCTTTGTTGTGGCATGTTGTATATGAGTTGTACTGTGTGTTTGTCAATATTTTTGTTGACAACATTTAATTTAAAATTCTCTGTATCAGGTGAATAACAAAATTATTTAAATTTCTTATTTGATCATCATCTTTCACTTCGAAATATTAATGTTTCCTCGCATGTACTTCATAGCGACATATGCAAATATAATTTTCCATGAGGGCATGATATTGTTTTAGCCCTGTCAGCCGAATTCAAGTAGCCCGCTTGTTGTTGACTGCGATTGGTGGACTTCCTCAGTCTGAAGTATGTATGCTATGCGGTTCTGTGTTTTACTGTATTAACTTTTATTTTTGGCAGTGTAACTACTAAATCTGAAAAATAGCTATGTTTTGAGCCCCGTCCATATCAATGTCATATTGGACCCTGCTGTTTACATTTCGTCCGATAATGACCACATTGCACCCGATCCAATGTAAGTCCTGCGCCTATCAGTGTACCTTGCGTATTTGTATGTATTTTTGCACCACAACATCCGATTCCTATCAAATATAATTGAATATGATTTATCGGATCGGATGAAACAGAGTGCTCTGCATTGAACGAGCAAATCGGATTACAGTCACGGACATAAATAATATGTATAGAAAACGAATCCCAAACGCGAACTAATATAATGGTCGTTTTCAAACCAAGGCGAACACTAACAAGCGTTATAACGCTTGTTATACTGCGGGCGCTAGGGAGAAAGATCGTGAAAATTTGTTTTTGTCTGCTTTTGTCGCGCATAACTGATCTTCAGGTGGATGGATTTCAACAAGTTATTTATTAGATACCAAAGGTGCCGATGATGTACCCTTTCGTTGGCCGCGGACAGCTCCGACCTTATCTTCGGAGTCAAGACGGCAAAAACAGGTTTTTAAGGTTCTTTGCCAAATCTGGCCAACCGGGCACCAGTCTTTGGCAGCGCATATCTCGCGACACAGGCTTCGCAGCGAAAAATCGAGATCAGTTTGGACACTCAGAAACCAAACACCCCACTTAAGCAGGGGCACGGTTTTCCATCAGATAACCGCTAATATCACGCTGGTATTTATAGGTTGTAGCTGTGGGCTGGTAACCTAAAGTCCCCACCCCAGGTATAATTGAAACGGAGCGAGCGGAGTTTCCACTGAGGGGGAAAATCGTGAGAATTTCTTTTTTTGTTTGTTTCTGTCACGCATAATGCATCTTCAAGAATATGGATTTCGATAATTTTTTATTCGTTAGCAAAAGTGATGAGGATGTGCCTTTTAGTTGACTGCTAACAGCTCCGACCCGATCTTCGTGGTCAAAATGCAAAAAATGGATTTTAAGGGTTTTTGCCAAATTTGGCCATATAGATACTACAGTTACAATCAGAATTAAGTGCTTATAAAATCGAACGCTGCCGAAATAGAACTAAAAATCAATCGATCGATCTTCGTTTAAACGAAATGCGCTAAATTAAACGCAAACTAACATTTTTTATTTTGACGCAAACGAAATTCGTTTAATTAATCGACTTTCGTTTAAACGATCGATATTCGTTTAAACGCAAACGAACGAAACTCCGATCGATTTTTGATCACTTAATTCTGATTGTAACTGTAGTCATTCGCAGCCTGTATTAGGCAGCTCATCGAGATCTTCAACTTTGCTTACCACCACACTTGTGGAACCACTCGCTAGGCCGCTGTAGGTCTGAATATGGTTCGTTGACACTTTGCGACAAATATTGATTTTTCAAAATTTCAGCACGTTATTGCGTGTTTTTACCTTACACCGAGTGTCTGTTAGGTTATCAAGAATGATGAATACGATGGTTTTGCTATCTAGAGTTGACTGATCTTGAGTCTGACTATATTATATCTTTTTTATGGCTTCAAGGTTTTACAGTCAATGAACCTGATTGCCAGAATATAGTCTATCTTCGGTATCTTGGTTATGTATTACTTACAAAGTATGGAGAATGTTCTATATTATGGATTTTTAGTACGCTGGATACAATTACAGGGTTATCTAGAATACTTCGTGCGTTTTCTGTTGTTGGACGTGGGTGTAGCTCAATAACTCTATGCTTGTTGTGGTTAAAACGTACACGCGGCGTTACGTTATCCGGTTCTTTAGTCAATTGCAGCAGGGTCAAATTGTAGCAAAACTCTGTTATTGGCATAACATTATTTTGTGCTGGACCTATTGATGTTCAGTGTGTCGAATTTAAAGATGTTTTTTAATTTTTTTTGACACTTTAGCATATTGACGCAAACTACCTGCCGGCCATAAATAATGACTGAACATTCATGGCGTTAAAGGTAGACATGGGTTTTAATAACAGCTACACAGTACCAAGTCTGTAATGTAAACTATGATTAAATTTTCAGTCACGTAGAATTTTGTTACCTGTAATGTTACCAACTCTGTAATGTATAGACGTGCGAGACAAGTTGTGTGAAATTCGACATTATGTAGAGAGGATTGCCGCATATTTATAACTGTTAGATGAAGGTAGGCAGTTTAAACTTTTCCTAATTCGTACCTGATATGTAGCCACGTTGATTTGTAATAGTTTAAAAGCTTGCGCAGACAGATTTCTGCATACTTTAAGCAGCAAAACTTCTTTGTCTTTTTCTCAGCTGTAGTGTAGTTACCCCTGTGTCGTTTTAATGTTTTAGAATTCTTTTGTCAGTATGTTATGCAGTTTTTGATTAGAGTTGATACAGTCACGGCTAGAAATAAGTGCAAAATAATCGATCGAAATTTCGATCGATTGCGATTAAACGAATTTTCAATCGATTGCGATTTCGATCGTTTTCGATTGCACATATTTCTGGCCGCGACTGTAGTTTCGTACTTGAACAGCACATGGTCGATTCATTAAAAGCCGTGTGTAATAATAATAATAAGAATAATTATAGTATTTTGCGGCATTCAGAATTCTCCACTGCGCCTGAAAATGTTGGACAAGTCGACGACAGATCTCGATGGTGAGCTAGCTGCATTGGATCAAATGCCAACCCGGCTGCTTATTGGCGCGAATGTGTTTTATATGAAACAAGGCGTGTTTTCTGTTAGCGATATTCTAACGTTCGGAGTAAGTTAATGCTTGCCTTTTTTTGTAAATTTACACTAAGCGATTACTCTTGTTCAGTGCTACTACTCTTATGCAATAATTGCAGAGTGCACTGTATTTGTTAACTATTCTGGATGTAATGTTTCGTTAGCTGCATCGTCAAAGTCGTTACTAATTTTAGGCAGTAGAAATCTTAACAAACCGAAAAAATACAATTACGAACAGAAATTAAACAAATGGTTCGCTAATTGTTCACGAATAGCAAGCGACTAACGGTTTTTCACAAAAATGCTTGCAAACTATTTTCTCTGGTCTTAAGCTGTATAATTGGTTAATTGCGTTTTAATGATAGCTGCATTCAAGTTACAAAAATATTTTAAAATCAATTTCTGGTTTGACGTTAGAGAAAGATTTGTTCCCCCGATTGTTACGTTTTTAAAGTCCTTACCATAAGTTGTCGTAGTATTTTGTGCTATCAGAGAATCATAGAAGTTGCACGTTTCTTGCAGCGTTTATATTTAATATGATTTTATTGTAATTTTATTAACTACATACTTTTTGTTAATTTTTTCTACCCACATTTGTTGCGTTGACATGGAGCACTGGCTGTGGCTGTCGCATTGTTATCCAAAGGCAAAGCATAATTCAGTATTGCACCCATTCCGTGAGACGAAAGCATCATCATCTCCATCAGGATTTATAGTGGAAATCCGTTGCATTGGCGTCGGCTACGACTGCACCATGACGTCAGCATCTTTCTCCATTTTCCCCGATCTAACGCGTCTTCTTTTAGCAGTCCAATCGTCTTCATGTTCTCCCACACCACATCGTCCCATCGTTTCTATGCCATGCCACGAAGTACCGTTCTTTCGGTTTCGACATGCGGTGCCAGCCACAATAGCCCGTTTTCACTGCGTTGAACGTGACCATACCATGTGAGCCTCCGTTCCATGAGTTCCATTTCCAATAAGGATATTCCAACGCTTGTGGTCTTCCCATCTGGCACCGGCCGTCCACCGTAGTGTTTTCCTGTCCGTAGCAGGATCGATTCAACATCTTTCGTAACAGCCCAACACTTCGAGGCATACATAAGAACCGGTCGAATGCATGCTGCGTAGAGCTTGCCTCGGATCTTCAGTGGAATTCGCGTGTTGGATAGCAGGCTTGCCAGCTCCTTCCACTTTACCCATGCTGCTTGAGTCCTAGCCTTTGCTGCCCTTCGTGTATCCTGCATACTGTCCAGAACATCGCCAAGATACGTGAACCTGTCCACAGACGAAAGCAGCATGTTTATTGATATTTTGTGGATGTTTCTGTAGAGAGGGATTTTGATTATTTGCTTATTAATTTCTGTATTTCAACATTATAGAGCAACAATTTTAAACGAACATGCAGCGCATACGTTCGATTTTTATCGCGCATGGGGCGCGTCACTTCGTTAACGCATAACGAACAATCAAACTGTGGTGATAAAGGTGGCATCGAACGCAAAATTTCATCTGGCAGTCATTCTGATACCGGTGGTAATGCCATTTAAAATTTTTGTACTCGCTGTATAAGTTATTAACACGGAGCGAGCGGAATTCATGAAAGGCCCAACAGTAGTTGCTGGAAGCTGTATACACGACAGACTTTACGCATTTTAAATAACTTTACTAAACTTTTTAACAGTTTGAATATCCGATTCACATACTTGTGCACATAGGAATAGCTAGCGACAGCCTTATGAAGGGCGGGTGCTCATAATTAATTGCACTCATAGGGGTGGTACATTACTCACATAATTATATTGAATTGCAATATTTTATTTCATAACCGGATCACCGATAAGCAGCAGTTAAGTTCATAGCGGTTATACAAACACACATGGGGTCAGAAGCGCAAATATGATTCTGAGTCGGACAAGAAATATATTTCTTTATCGCTCTCTGTCGATTGTATAGCACGTCGCATGATTGATTCGTTTTCTCAAACATTTTTTATTCGGCGTGTAATGAAATATAGTTGTGCACCCATGTTCGTGTTTGCGCTGCTCCATTGATTTCATACCTAAATTTTCGTAAAATCGACACGAATTGAGATCTTTGGATTTTAGCCATTTAAGATCATTATTAGGTTATAGATCATTATTAGATTTAAGATCATTATTAGGTTCTTGCCTGAAAACGAAGCTACAAAATTAATATGCATTTTTTGCCATAACAGCCGTTTTCTTGAGCAAAGTATGAGCCTAAGATCAATAAATAACCTAAAAAGTTAAATTATCAACATTTCGACGTTTTTTTTTCGGCTTCCTGGCCAAGAACGATGGTAACACGTTATACACGTAGTAACATCGGTTTAATCCTATATTGGGTATCCTATTAACCTTGCACGATGTTGCCGCATCTAAATTTGGTAAATTTTGGCACCAAAAATAATCAAATTTTGTCACTTTTTAATGTATGTATGTAGATGATTCGAATGTGGCTTTATGTTTTCGAAGTTTCAAAATAGTATGAAAGGAAAATTGAATTTGTGTGGTATGCAAGTGGTAAGGGTGTGCAACATAAAAACCACTCATGTAATAATTTTTCTTAAAATTTGTGTGTATAAATTTCAAGAGTTTTCATGTCTATGGTCATTGGAGGATTGAAGGATAGAATAAAGCGTCGTCTGCGGAAGTCGCCACATACATCTTCAGCTCTCCCACTTACGAACTGGGGACCCCAGGTATTAGGTTTAGTACTTTGGTAAAGCCAGGGATCTAGTAAAGTGTACCCACAAAAGGAGGTTATAATGTAAAATCGTTTCTAACTGGATTGCTAAATCAGCTATATTCGGGTTATATTAGATTTCAAACGCATTGCATTATATAGGCATGCCGTAGATACGTTGAAAAACTCGCAAGTAGCAATAATTGAACAGTTGTTAATTTTGCGCGAACTCTTCGGATATAATAGTGTCTGTAGGTTCATTAAAGATTTTGCTTTTATTTCTGTCCGTAACTATAGAAAATATTGTCATCATCAGTAGCAACAAAATAATTTTAAGACGATTCGCTCAAAGATTGAGAAGGTGTCGTTATTCAAACTGCACATGCTCGTGATTGCAGATTGGCATGTGTCAGTTTATCACTGTCCCGATTTTTAACCAGCAATTCTACGATCGTCATGATTGTTTGTGGCTAGGTTTTCATATCCTTGGAGGATTATATTCAACTTTCAGACGAACAAAATCTCTGGATTGTCGACTCTGATCACTGCATAAAACATCTCTACTGGTAATTCGATGGCGTCTCGGCGCTAAGTCGACGTTTGAGTCATAAGCAGCCTGCGTATCTGGTACACGCAAGCCTTTCTGTCACCACACGCTTGGCCATCTGCGAGAATTAATTTGTATCATATTTCAATAGCTATAACCCTTTTGATTTCGACTGTTTGTGGTTGGCGTTCTCGCGCTGTCTCAGCTGTATTTACTTCGATTGTCTATCATTACTTTAGGATCCGGGCAGCTGGACGGTGTGGATGGGTGTATTGTTTGGCGTGACTGGATGTCAGAACTTCGAATTACGGTGCCATCTTCGCGAACTTATCAGCTTGTATCGAAGGTTTGCCACCATCAAACTGTTGACAAGCGTAAATTTTGATTATTTCGTTTTTATATTTCTGTATGTTTGCGCAATCAAGAGTAGATTATATTGGGCTCAGCTGAGCAAAGCCGAATATCAACGGCTTTTGATACAACTAATTGAACCTTTTAATCGGAGGAATTGGACGAAGGTCGTTTTAAGTTGCTGGGTATTACAAATAATGTTTTTGCTGTTGAGAATTAAAACACATAAATTATTGCGGGTATGGCAACGGCTTTGGTGCATTTGTGGCTTCCGTACTTGTGTTCAACAGACAAAATTCAATTAACTGCACACCACCGCTGCACGGAAATGTATTTGAAATATTTCCTTTTTCTGTATTTAATACAGTCTCTACTACAGCTTGAGTATTTTAATAACTACCCACTCTCACTATCAGTATGCCACTGGTAGCTTGCGTTATCGTCAAGATTGTGAATTCTGAGTGTCGAATATGGTAATTTATAGAGATATACACATCTGTATTGAGCATCGGCATAGAAAGTGACTCGAATATCAGGCGTTAGGGATTTAAAACTATAGCTACTTTGAATTGTTCCACAAAATGAGTCTAATATCACCCATATATCAACGAGTAACCGGAATCGGATCTCTAATTTTTAACTCGAACCGGCGCTGAAACCGGAGCGTGGTCTTATCGGTACGTCAAAATATAAGGAAGTATAAATGATCCTTTTGGGGTGGGTGAACGATGGGCATATGGGTAGATTAACGGATTAAACACGTTGGTTTCATTGTTTTAAACTCTCACTGGCTACGTTATTACACATCTGAGCTACTGTGCGTAATATGCTAAATTTTCTTAGGAAAATCGTGAAACTTTGGAATTTTCCAAATAGTTGTACGTTGATGGCTATATTGGGCCTACAAATTTTTTGGGTAACTGGTTACGGTCAGTGCAACTGTACTCAGGTTGAAAGCTGCCAAATCAGTAACTACTGTGGCCCTACAATGTTAATTTTTTTAAAGTTGTAATTTTCTTGAAAGTTGTTATTTGTGGTTTGCGAACGTTTCTGCCTAGCGTTACCTTGTTAATATGTTTAAGACAAGCAATTCTTACATGATTGCAAAAAAATCTCCCTTTATATAACCGCAGCATTTGTGACTGCTCCGCAATCAAAATTTCTCATCCTTTGGTGTTAGCCTCACTCAGTCAGTAAAAAATCAGAATTAAAATTAACATTGTCGCCTGTATAGCACAGTTTACTGAAAACGGCACATTTGACAGTTTTCACAAGATTGGACATTCTTTCGACACTTTTCTATGTCCTCCCGCTAATAACTATTCCACTCTATTTCCACATTTGTACTGAATTCCTTAGCCGCTATTTCTTTGAATGTATTTTAGCCAATTTGTGTCTTTGATGGACGCTCAGCATGCCTAGATTGCAACCTCAAATTAGACGATGAACCCAGGCTAACCTCATTTCCCGTTTTCCGTCACCACTATTTACTAGTGTTTGACAATAAACTTTTAGCAAAGTGAAATACTTTGCAGCTGCTTTATATTGTACTCTCATAAACATGAGATTTAGCTGCTAAAGGCTCAATTGGCAGTAGTTGTTTCTTGCATAATACTTTGCAATGGGCAATAACGTAGCTAATAAATTCTGGACTAAGGATTGGTTCAAAAATGATAAATATGTTTTTGATTGACTGGCGTTATCTCTCGGTGCCTTATAAACGATTTAATGGAGCTTGATATAAGGCTGAGATCAAGAGCTAATCAAAGGTACCACAGTGAACAAAGTCATAAAATATTTTGTTTTTATGTCCTACAAATTGCACCAGGAATAGGAGTTGCTCTGCATTTATAGTTTAGTTTGTTAGCTAATTTTGACTAGAGAATGGAAAGAATTTTATTACAAATTTCTCCATGCAGATATCCAAAGGCATTAAAGCAGAAATTCGATTTCCATAATCATAACCGGAACCGGAATTCCGGTTACGCCTTGCCACATAGCTATCGTGGTTACGGAGATATTGCAGTTTGTGTATTTCGGGTCTCATGTGTACTTAACAAACCCATTTTGATCCAACCCTGCAGCGTAAATATTGATAACAGCAGCAAAGTTATATAGAGGGTCAATAGGACTATAAAAGGAAACTACTAATACGCATACAGTAGCTTAAACGGTTGTGGAGATTTGATATTTTCGTGTATTTTGAGTCTTATTGGCCCGTCGAAAACCCCATTTTGACCCAATCATGCATAATAACAACAGCAGCACGCTAACTATATAGATCCTGAATTGCTCTACAAAATGAGATTAAACACATCCATATCGCTAAAGTGGTTGCGGAGCTCTTGTCATTCTTGTATATTTTGGTTCCTTGGGCTCATTGAAACACCAATTTAGACATAACTCTTCAATTTAATTAGCGACAACAGCAGCGCCCAATGCGCATCTATATAGGTTGTGAATTACTCTATAAAACGAGGCTAATAGCCCATATATGTAGTTTGAAAGGTTGCGGAGATATTGCCGTTTTCGTGTATTTTGGGTCTCTTTTGAAATCCAAAATACCATTTTAATCCAACTGTTAAAGTAAATAACATCAGCACACTATATGCAGCTATGTACAAAGTGGATTGCTGTACAAAATGCGACCAATATTACCTATAGTGCTCGATAAAATTGCGGATATATTGATCTTTCCATCTATTGGGGGTCCCATGGGCCCATTTAATACCCTTTCGACCCAGATCTTGCATTCTATAAGAGCCATGTAGCAAAGTATGATATACGTCCTTATAGAGCTTTTTGCCCTAAAATCAGTCTAACTTGGCTAGGCTATTAACACAAGGTGTCGCGGTACAATGTGTTATGACGTTATCATTATAACGCGTTTTGCCGAACCCAATCTCACCCGATCTGAGCCCATTTGGCACACTTTTACGGCCGAAAGGAGCTGGAATCCGTTTTCACAACATTGTCCTCAAAGAGATAGTAAATTTTGCCGTTTCACTCCCGAGTACATATTAATATAATCCCGATTCAAATCGACATTTTGTGCGGTCCAATAGATTTCACCCAACGAATTAAATAGAAATGATCTTTCGTAAATATCAAAACGACCCAAATTAATAAGAGATAAAACGGTTCTTCTGTTCTTAGGTTACAAATTCTAAACTATGGTGTGCTAAGGCTTTTATTTTCAACTGAACTGTTATAGCTGCATATTGTGAGCTGTGGTTGGCATTATTCATGCCGCGGGGTTTGGCCAAATTGGAGTCTTCAGCGAGCTCACGAGACCCAAAATACTCGAAAATTTCTTTGCAGCCGCTCGATTTATATGTGTGTTAGAGGTCTAAAATTGTAGAGCAATTCACGCTCTTTTTATCAGCGCATAGTGTTAACGCTAGTAGTTAACGCTGCATGGTTGGATCCAAATATGGTTTTAATGGGCCCATGAGACTCAAAATACAAGACAATGGCAATATCTACGCAATCGCTCGATCTATATGTGTGTTATTGGTTTCGTGTTTGCAGAGCAATTCATCCTATGTCATTTTTAGTCCCTATATATATGTAACCGGGTATATCTCCTCAACTATCCAAGCAACATGGCTGCTATTCGGCTCATGTTGTTAGTTGCTGCTCAACATATTTATGCACGTATAACTAAATCACAGATCTCTGAAATCACCATCTCGGCGATGAGACAAGTTACTAGTATCTTGCTGGACAAATCTTGCAGCTGTTTTCTCTTTATTCGGGTCTAGTGACATACATTACACCATTGGCTATTTACCTTTACTCAACTTCACTTTGTTTATTTTATGTTTTGGTTCCAAAAATCGGTTCGTTTGTTGCGACTGATGGTATAATTTTATTAGCAATATGTGGTGAATGGCATTTTTCGCGCTGTGG
This sequence comes from Trileptium ribeirensis, assembly GCA_030248225.1. NCBI lineage: Eukaryota > Metazoa > Nematoda > Enoplea > Enoplida > Thoracostomopsidae > Trileptium > Trileptium ribeirensis. Next base: position 9,022 of record JASANE010018398.1, on the reverse strand, counting down.
AGAGTTTCTTGTTTTGCCCAATCTTGTAGTATTAACCATATTTACAAGAGATAAGTTGCGCCTCAACAGTTTCAATCTTAATTATTTGTTTTCATACAAAATCGTGTTTTTATTGTCTGTGAGTTTTTTGTTAGGATTAATGAAAATTATGGTTATTTTTTGCCCGACTGGTTGCTTTTTGTGTTCATTTTGGTTTGTGTCGTGTTCTGGAGTTTTAACGTTAAAACTCTTGCCCGATTGTGAACTGTTCCTAATTTTAACAATATGTACGGTGACGGGCAAATATAAATACACAAAACACGAACGCAAAAACGTTAGTTTATAAATGAACGTTACAGCGTTCGTTTATATTTACGTTCAATCTTAAACGAACGCAAAGATACTCTATCACAATCGGGACAACGCTCATTAGGCTAATGTTAACGAACGTTCTAACGTTTGTTTGCGTTTGTGTCTGTTCGCGTTCGTTTGTTGTGCAGGTATTTTTATCGGATTACTGTACATACATGTTGAATAGAGTTAATTAGATTTTGGCAATTCTCACTTTCTAAACCGAGGTTTGTCGGCTGCTGTTTCTGCATATGTAAACGGAATGGATAAAATTTTTAGGCTTTTGGCAAGTAGGCCCTTTGTGGAATCACAACATTAGCATCATTGTATAATGTTTCATTTTGTGGAATCCTAGCGCTATCGGCCCTGTTTTCGATATTAATATTATTAAAGCCACGAAATGGGGGTATGTGTGGGTGCTGTTTTTATACTTAGCTTCTCACATGGCCATAACAAACCGCCCTTGCATTATGATAAATAATTATTGTTTCGCATGAAATTATTTTGTTTTTTTATAAATTAGGCGTATTGTTATACGTGAAATCTGTCAACAGCACTGTATTTCTGCATGTTTTATTATATTTCGGTGGTGCTTGGGCATTGGTGTAAATCCACATTATATTTTGCGCCAGAAATGGTATAATTATCTAATATATTTTTTAATATGACTTAGTGTCGTATTTTTTTTAACTTCCCATTCGCGTTATTGGTATGTAGTTATTACGATTTAAGAGCAAATGATTAGATTGTTTTCTATCATATACTTACCTATCTAGTACAGCAACAGGTAGCAGTAAAAGCAAATATATCTTGAACGGTTGACGTAAACGTCGCGAATAGCAATTCAGCAGCTGTTATTTTTTGCGAACAGTGCGCGACTTTTTCGCGGGCGATTTGCGGAAAAATTGCATTTAATACTATTCGAAACTGTAGCTGTGTGGTTATTATTATGCCCACTTTTCGTATCAACATTATGTTGAGGCTTAAAGCTGCTGCATGAAAATTTTGTTTGAATGCTATGAAAGCTAAACATTTCTGCATAGCTGTCAGAATTGAATGGGTGTGATTTGTGTTATTTATAAATCATTGCTTATTACTGAGCACTTTTTTCGCAGAAGGGATATAATTTCGCTTAGCTTTGCCATCACACGTAATGTTCAAAATTATAAATGTATAGAGGATGTTTCATAAGTAATTTTCGGTGTTTGTAGCTTAATTGCTCAACAACCGCAACGTGATTCAAAATATAATTTTGATGGCAAATAAACAACTACTGTACTTCAGTGCACAAAACATCCATTATCACTTAAACGACCTACTGGGAGCCATTCAGTTTAATGATTTCCTCAAGTCGATAAAGCACAGATCGGCAAACTTTTTGGAGCAACTCTGGCTCCATAATTATCAGTCTTCAGCCACACAGTCCTTGATTTCTTTTTAATTGTCTTTGGTCGTCGGCTGTAGATTTTCTGCTTTAATACGCCCCAGAGAAAGAAATCAGGCGAGCGTGCGGGCCATTCAATGGGGCCACGTCTTCCGATCCAACGATCAGCGAAGTTTTGATCAAGCCACTCTCGAACCTGCTTTGCATAACGAGCCGGAACACCGGAACCGGAAAGAATTCATCACTGTTTGCATAAAAGCCGGCAGAAACTGTTGGTTCAACATTTCCAGATAAATGTCCTCAGTCAGAGTCTCATCAAAGAGGAATGGTCCGAAAATTCCTCACAATGCATTTCGGCCCCCAACAGCGTGCTGTAGATGTTCGATAGTTTCGCGAGCATTTTCATATCCCCAATAACTACAGTTGTTACGAGTAACGTGTCCGTTTAATTTAAAAGTGCTTTCGTCAGACCAAATAACCCGATCTGCGAACTCTAAGTCCTCATCCAATTTGCTCAACCAGGATTCTGCGGTCAAAATCGTCTTCGCTCATCTGTGGGATAAACGGATTTAATTCTAGGGCTTTGACAGTACGGTTACTTGTGGTTTTAGATCAGTTTTAATCAATAAGCGTTTGAGTGATTTGTGTGGCGACTGTTACATGTTATCTTTAACCCACACAACGTTCTCCTCGGTAGCCAACGATATAGGTCGTCCAGAGCGTGGCAGGTATGACACAGTTCAGTGTCACTGTCAAATAATTTACGATAATAATACGCATAATTACGCTATGATAGAGCTACGTCAGCAGCATTGTTGGATTTAGAGTATAATCGAATAGGTAGGATTCTGTCATTGCCCGGCAAGTGACGAATTGCGACATTATCGTATTAATAATTAGGTATGATAATGATATAAAACATGAAAAAAATCGAATTCGTCAACTGATTACAAATCTATGTGTAGTTTCTAAATGGGAAACTTAGCTATGGGACTCCGTTCCGAAACGGCCCGCATGTATGGAATATGTGTTCTGCTGAGTGCCTACTAAACAATGTAAACCATCAAGAGTGACTTTATACTGACGCCATACTTTGATTAATGGTCTTCACTGCGGTGCTCAATAGAATGTCTTTAGTTAAATTTTATTCTGGATGTTCGTTTGAAGATTTGTTCAAATCTTGTTCAAGATGTGCTTTAAATTTTTGGCTCGCCTGTTTAATTTGGTCAAGAACAGTTCGAAAATGATCATGATATTCGAAAATACATATAATTTTATTCTATTGTTGTTCGACTTTCGTTTCTCCGAACCTCGACAGTAAAATATATTAGGATCTGTATATAATGGGCATTAATAGCCAATGAGAGTGGCATCGAACGTTTAAGTTTTGTTAATACAAACTGGTTTAGTAGCAGATTGTGTCTTCAAGTTATGTGTGTAATATTTAAAAGAGAAGCTGTATGCATTTACCCGTTTCCTAACATGATGTGATGCTTTAGTTTTGATTATTACACTATTTGCCAGAAAATGACTGTTGCTTTTTGAGCGAGCGCGCAGCGTGCGTGTGGACAGCTAGAAATTTATGCTAACGGTAATATGAATCGATGCCGCAGTAACGAAAAATGGTAAGCGCCAAAAATGCATTTTGGGGAAATGAGGAAAAACTATTTTAAAATAGAAGAAGCACTAATACTAAAATTATGGTATATTATTATTAGTAAGCTAATACTGACACACAGTTTAGCTAATGCTCTGGTGATATAAATCATACTGCTTTGGTGCACGACTCGCGTTTGGCGTTTACCATTTTTGTCATATGCTTCCTGAGCTCCTTAAAGTTACCGTCATGGTGACACAATATTGTACACTCTCGAGTTTTTGGATTCTTTAAAAATTTAACTCGTAGAATGTGTTTATCGAGGTGACAAAACTTTATGCGTTTACTAGTCATAATATTTGTTCCTCTTCATCGACGAAAATAACATCAGAAACGTCATAACGGGTCGGCAAATCTTCATAGAACGATCGATAAAACGGTAAATCGATAAATTGCACCGCTATAGGAGTTGCATCAAATCAGCCTTCTTCATGCAACTGATTGGCAATAAACTGTCGTATAATTGCGCGAGTTCGCCGCTACCGCCGTGCTTAGGCTGCAGGCCGATTCGTTGTGGTGCACCATCGTACTCCTACTGAACAGACAGTTGAACCGTCATCTTCATTTTTCGTCGCAACCGTTATTTTCACCGCCGAGATGTTGATATTTCGTCGACCACCAATGACACCAGCCGCGAATGCTTTAAAATCGAAGTCACCATGGTACGTCTGATGGACAACGTATTCTTTCTTCGTTCGAGCGCGATGCGAAAAGGGAACCGATTCGGTGAACGACATGATTTCGACGCCTTTGCTGGCTGCTTTGATACGGGTTTGCATGCTATCAACTTCCATTTGTGTGTGTCCAGGTTCAAGGAACGGCGCCTGGACTGAATGTAGATGCCCTGCTCTTCGCGCAGCGTGGACAATAACCGAAGCTATCATAAGGTTCTTATTCTGCCCAGGACAAGAATAACAAAACAGCGAAACATCTGTAACGGTCGGTGGCAACGAAGTCAAGAACTGCAGCAGGCACGTGCCGATTTCAGACGCACCACGGGCACCCTCGTGTTCTGGCCATAAGTAGCAATGTCCTTCGCGATTCCGATGGTTGAAGATGGTGAAATTGTAAATGCATAGTTTTCTTTTGTAGTAAAATAGGCTTGCGGGCGGCTGTGGAGGGTTCAAAACTGACTGCAAGTCGAATGTAGCTTGCACGAAGGAGCTGTCATCCAGCGTTCGCTTTTTGTGATCTGCTTTGATCTTGTTGGCCTGTCGCTTTCGTTCCAAGTGGGGATCCGCTGTTGTTCGTTCGTATTCCGTTGCTCGAGCGTCATCGCCGGATGCTCTCAGATGCGCCAGATTGCTACATTTGAGGCACTGATCCTTTTTTGGGCTGAAAAAGCTGAGGTTGAACGAGTTGACTAAAATACTTTGATACGTACAAAACTTAAATTTTTCGTCCAAAACAGAATTTGCCTCGCAAAACATGCGATGCATTTTCGCGATCGAAAGATTTTGATCCAAATATTCCTTACGTGTCTGAAATAATGAACGTGTTTATGAAAAAACGTATACAAACTTGATGTCCGTCTTGGCGTTCAGCGCAATCAGGATTGTTAAGGGAATGACAGTCGTAAGTGATATTACAGTGTTTTCTGCTTTTTACGGTTCTCAACACCCGTATCTTCTTTGACTGGACGCCGGTGTTTAATATCCTTAGCAGATACCTGGCGCAACACGAAATCACGCTGTCGATCGAAGCCCATGTTGTTCCAGAACTGATCGCAAATTGCTGCACGGTCTGGCTCTGATATTAGTTGGGTGCACTTGAAATAGCATTTTTAAGGACATGCAGGCTTGGGCTTTTTCGCCGCTAACCGTTCTTGTCGGTGTAGGTAAGGCTTTCGTTTTTCTGGATTGCTTTGACGCTTTCGCGTTAATGATTTACGCGTTCAGGTAGCGTCTTCTGAATCATCAGAAGCATAATCAAGCGTAGTCAACTTACGTTTTCGGCTACCTCGTTTAACTCTCTTGTGCCGTTTCGTTACTACCAAGCTTGTGTCTGTTGTAGATGAACTTATCTCCCCATCCATAAATCGAAATTTACTTGTCGTCGAACTGCCCGCTGATATCGGTAAACTGCCCGCTGTTGTCGTCGAACTGCCCGCTGTTGTCGCCAAACTGCCCGCTGTTGTCGGTAAACTGCCCGTTGTTGTCGTCGAACTACCCGCTGTTGTCGCCAAACTGCCCGGTTTTGTCGTCGAACTGCCCGCTGTTGTTGTCGAACTGCCCGCTGTTGTCGCCGAACTGCCCGCTGTTGTCGTCGACAGCAAGTCGTACAACTTTGGATTTAAAAATGTTAATAGTTTTTTCGCGGAAACATAAGCATAATTGTCGTCGCCCGGAAACCAAACAAATCTTTGACCCGGCTGACCCTTATTCAAAGCAGTTTGTGTGTCCGACACAATTGCAGGGTAATATATTTCCACCATTTTACCCTCACTACAGCGTCAACTTCTAACGTCGAAATGTACGTATTGTTAAATATTACACTACTGCTATATAATACTCAAATAATGCTGTTTGGCGCTTTATGGTTATTCGCATTTACTAGCACAAAATGATTTACTTTAATATTATTTACTACGGGAATTTAATACAGGAAATCTGAAAAGTAACGTTTATCTATGAAATGCAAAATATGTTTTTTAATAACACAGCACGCTGCTTACATTGTGAACACACAACTTGGATAGACTCGGTTTGGGTACTCATCGTTTCTCTTGCAGTAATTACGTTACGATTAAACGGGTTGTGATTTGATCCTTCTGTTGGTTATTGCCGTGGCGCTTACAGCTGTAAACAAACGTGCGATTCTTTATTGTGACAAAAAATTGTATATGCAGGATGTGGCGTATACAGTTTTATGTCATTTTCAGAGTCTTCATTTTCTGCACATAAGATTTTGTTTCATTTAAATAGCAAATTATTCAGCAGTAATGTACATACAATTTTCTGTCACAACGTGCAGAGGCCCTGTTGCTATAGGTTGGTAACATAAAGTAAAAATTGCAAAAATGGCGCTTTCAATTTTTTGTCACAAAGACATCGAAATATATTTTAGGACTAATTTCTTTCAATCGAGTTGCCGACAAGTCATTTTAGCGAGTACCGTATATGCAGTTCCAACCAAAACTAACTGTTCAAAAATCTAACACCATACTCGTTCGATTACGATTATTTTCGTTTAAACGAGAATCTGTCGTTTCTCTTTAAGTTCTGAACGAAGTTCGAATGCGATACATAAATAAAAGCATGGATTAATTATCAAAATGTTGGTTTGCGTTTAATTTGACGAATTTGGTTTAGACAAAAACGATACGCTGCCCTTTGCGTTTGATTTTATATATGCACTTTGTTCTGATCGTTTTGCTAGCTGTAAAAATTTATGTTTGCCTTCCTGTGGAGGTGATAACTCATCACTGGATAGAACTTCACAATTTTTTTGTTTGAGCACAAATTCGGTGTATTTTAGCCCTTTCGTTAGACGCTAAACCCGCCGATCACATTTTCCGAGTCAAAATGGTCCCCAAAGGATCAAAGGTCACACTTATTGAAATTTGGCCCTTCGGTTATCTATTTTTACGACCTATGTCACGTGATAGAGGCTTTTCAGCAAAAAGCGGAGGACACCATACTCTCACCGAGATGCTACTACTGTATTGTTATACATTTCCTGTCGGAACTGAAGTTCTCGAGCTATGGGCCAAAGTTTTAAAAAATACCCTCAAAACGTGCTTATTTCAAAACTTTTACTATTTTGCTTGTTGGGGTGAATTACAGGATCATAGAGTTATTTAACTCTGTAAATAAGGTGGTTTCATTGTTTTATCATCAGAAGGACTCTCTTATTAATCCTGCGAGACGTGGCCACAGTAAAATTTGGTAAGTATTGGCATCAAAAATAGTCAAATTTCCCCACTCTTCCAATACAGATGTATGTAGGTCAATCGAACGTATTTATAGGTTTTTGGGGATGCTAAATGCGATATAAGCAATTATATTTGCGTGGTATGCATCAAATAATAAAGCAAGTCGTAGAGTACTACACAAAATCAGTCTATTATAATTTTTCAGAAGTTTAAAGTTTAAAATTTCTGTCTTTTTGGTTCGCAATACGAGAAGAAATAAAGAGTTCTCTGGTTTTGATATGACTATAATCACCATAGCATTGCCGTTCAAGTATTGCCGATGTGTAATTGCAATAATGGGACTCTAAACGGGCTAAAGGACGTGAATTTGGAAGGAAAAATCGTCCCTGACCGTGCAGAGTAGCCACACTAGCTACCTTTCCTCTAGCATTGCGAGTTATTGGTACCTATGTAACTTTAACATGGCATATTATAGTTTCATGCCTAGTCATCATTGCCTAGTTCGCAAGCGCCATTTAACCAGTAATTCAAACGTTTTGATAAAGCTTCAAACCAACGGCGTAGCCGGGGAAGTCTAGTGGGTCTAGACCCCATTTCGTTCGGAGAAAATGTTTCGTCTGTGTCATGTCGTAGAAGGAAAGGAAGCATTACGTCAGAAATGTTGTAATCTGAAGCTAAAGTACTTTGTCAAAAACTCGCCCAATTTAAATACACAAAAATATACATAGATAAATTTTGCTAAAATTGTTAGCCGACGGAGTGTTATAGATCGTTTTCGTTGTGAATGTATAGAGTAAAAAGTTTATTGGTCCACAGCTGGGACCCACCTTTTCGCCAAACACTAAGTGGGGCTAGACCCTCATTTTCGAAATCATGGTTACGCCCCTGCTTCAAACAAAACAAAATTAGGACTAGGCATAGGTTAAGCTTTAAGGAAGTAAATTAACACATTACTATCGGAAGTAATGACGCCTAGAAGGTTAATCATTAACTGTTGTTACTATAATTTGCCGGACGCGCGTCGTGTTTGGAAGCGTTAGCGCGAATAACACACTTGCTTTCTTTCAGTGTCACTCGTAGGATAACAACTTATAATTTTCAAATTGCATTCGTATTCTGTTTATGCTTACCTACTGTTACGGGTAGAAATAAAAGCAAAGTTTCGTCAATAACAATTAAACAGCTGTCAGTAGTTCGCCAACTGAAAAATCTTCTTTGATTTATGTCTGTAGCTGAACTATGCAACTGTGTCGGTAAAGTAGCAGTTATCTGAATGCACCGAACATAATAACAAGAAATTATAATGTCGTATGAGTTGGTCTGAGCGGATTTCAAACTAACGTTTTCGCCAAACGAAAAGTTGTCAAAGTTGGTCACATTATTAAATATCATGTTATGCCGTTATACATTCTTTCATCAACATTTATACCTGGATTTATCATGGAGAGGGAGGGGCGCTAGAATTTCGGCCTCTCTCTATGTATATGTCTGCAGTACTAGAAATAGGCCATTTTCTCTGGGAGGAAAAAATATGCCAGCTTTTCTTATGGTACCAAAAATCCCTAAATTTTTGCCCTGCGTGGCTAAAAACACTGTAATTGCTATGGGTCATATGATTTCATGGCCCAATCCCAGTTGGGGGGGGGAAAATTATTTTACGCTTGCTATAGCACCCATCTTTTGGAAACTATGCCCCCATAGTCTCTGTACCCCCAATCATCTCTCACCCCCAAAAGAGATCACTTCGTGATCAGGTTCGCCCCTTTTGGAAACATAA